>LUCW03000135.1:182500-224939 GCA_001586965.3 Sphaeroforma sirkka
AATACATTTTCGAGCATCAACGATTGTAGGCACGCACTCAGGATTGGTACTATGCTCGGGGTTATGCGCATGATAACCACTGCCATTGGGCATAGGAGCCACGACTCATCGTCACTATAGCCTTATATGCACCAATGGCGTACGCTCTATATCTCATATACATATGTATATAGTTCGGTAGACGACACATACAGTTTCACCTCGAAATGTAGAAAGTGGAGACGAGTTGGTAGAAATGGAGACGAGTTGGTACAAACAGTGAATAATTGAGGTCTAATATCGGGTAGCCGTACTGGTAGAAGTACACTAGAGGGGGCAATCGTCTCTCATACTCTAAGGCCTCGACAGCACTCTAATCAATCGCACATGCCACATCCTGTGAACATCAATACATATAGAATAGGATACTGTGATCATATTAATTCATATGACTATAGATGCATACATCATAAATATGCGTGACCATGTTGATTCATATGACTAAATACATACATCATAAAAATGTGGGACCATATCAAATCATGTGACTATAGATACATACATCATAAAAACGTGGGACCATATTAAATCATATGACTATAGATACATACATCACAAATATGCGTGACCATATTGATTCATATGACTATAAATACATACATCATATATATGTGTGTCCATATTAGTTCATATGGCTATAGATACATACATTATAAATACGCAACCACCGTCATTTGTTACTATCCCGACAGCCCATACCCACCACCAAGAGCCACAAATCATACATACTTACACATACGTGCATGTACAATTGGATGCTGTACATATTTTTAAACAAGCTTTTACACACATCAGAGCAAGACGACCTTCACCTAGCAACACAATAATCCCTATCATACTGCTGCCGATCGCACACGTCATACACCTTCATATACACATAACAAATGTTGAAAACTACACTTCTCCAATCTATACATCCACACGCACACGCACAGATACACATCAGAGGTACACACCCGCCACCAATCATCACCACAGCCCCTACCCCACTGCCCTCGATCGCACACGCCAGGCAATTCCACCTCTCCATATGCTCAATTGTAAGACGATAACTATGCTATAGTTAACGTTAACGTCCACGCTCGCATATACACCAGGGGGAAGCAACCACCACCAATCATCACCACGGCCCCTACCCCACCGCCACCGGTCGCACATGCAACGTCTATCTCCTGTGGGCTGCATCACAGTGTAGTGGTGACCAGACACGGAGGTGTGTACGCGTGTGGGAATGGACAGGCACTTGCAGTGCATGCAGATACTGCCATAATAAATGCGGAGAAGAGGGCAGGCGCGTGTACACGCGCCCGTGCACACGGTCAGGCATGCGCACATGGGGCTGACACATGCTGTGGCGACTGGAATACATGCGTGAATGAGCGGAAGACGTGCTGCGATACACCCGTCGCAAGCCATATAACGGGGAACACGGGTATCGTCGCGTCTAGCGAATGCGGGAACGCTCACAAGACATGTGGAGACGCACGCGACGTACGCGGAGACGCGGAGAAGTCAAGCACCAGGCAGTGCAGCAATCAACCAGCGCATACCACGGCATCGTGCAATGAGACGGCCCTGACGTTATTGTGCTTACTGGGCAACCTTTCGAAGAGGAGTGATAAGGATGGGCCAGAGGGAACAGTGAGAGTGGCGGCAGGGGGAAACCACGTGTGTGTCTATCTTGTAGCGTAGAGTGGCAACCCAATACTGCTTCCACCCTACAAATAAGCCTGCGTTACCGAGGTAATATAGAATGCTAGCTACCTGTAAGTGCATAAGTCTGTCCGAATAGTGTACTACAGGTGTGCTTGAAAGTTGGGGTGGGCGACCTTCTGCCCTCGGAATAGCACACAATAGTCCTTAAGCAAGCTAGTTCTAGATTAAGTGTATCTGGCTGATGTTTCCTGCACAGTGATCATGCTGTGGTACAAAACACTCAATACATAGCTGTGCGGAACCCAGTTTATACGCGTCAGATCTAGGCAACCCTGGTGGAATGTGGGTCACCGATCACAAAGCACCAGACTAGATCAACCCGGTGTTAGCAGCGTATGTATACCAAGTATACGATGATACAACCATACACAGAAACTTAAGCATCACCTGCAAGAAGGATCCCATAATTAACTACATATGAGTAATCGTCTCTAATATATACATAGTGTGAGATGTTAACGTAGTTAAGTCCTTTAACATATCTGTATGCGGAGTTGTAGTTCGTCCCTATTGCTTGTGCAGTAGAGCGACACTGTACTACTGCCAATTTGTTCAGGCTTACCATTTCAATGCACGAGTAGATACGGTGAGATTTAACCATAAGAAGGGATGATGATCCCTGAGAGCTACGGTAGAGAATGTGATCCTCAGAGGAAAAGCGTCAAAGCACCTTTGTATGGCCAAAGTGGACCTAAGGCCTAGGCGCGCTTTCGCGGGGCTCGGTCTAAGACAAGAAATCAAGGCACACCGCCAAATGGCGATATACATACTACCTACATGGTAAACCCATAAACGCATGCAGCTGTTCGAGTGCATGACTTATATACAACCGCTGTTCGACTTCGCGGTGGCTGATATATGGTATCCCAACATTCGGCCAGGACTTAGTCCTTTTTGGCTTTAGTGTGGTGTCTAATATTTATTCTCGTATCAGCGTGATGGATGCCATCTATTCATAAGAGGGTCGATCCGACAGAGTGCGAACAGATCCACGCGAACGCCCAACAGAAGGCACATCCACCATCGCTGCTAGAGATACTTAATTACTTAATTGTCTATGGTATATTAAATGTTAACGATTCTGTAACGTTCGCTAACATCTCAGTTGGCTAAGCCGTTGCTCCCCTGAGTGTGAATATGTATCCGTGCATTGACATGCCGGTAGATGGAGTCGCACGACTGCATCTACAGGTACATTCGAAAGTATTTGCTATGTGGCAGCCATAAGCCTACGTGGCCTTCTTCAGCTTCTCAATCTCTTTGTTAAACTTCCCGAACGACCGACGCCCACACTCCATCAGTCCCAATGCATCCACCCAACTGGGATTAACCACTACAGCCGAAGCAGCAGATCTGCAAGCAGATATGGGAGTCGGTCAATAGATCAGCAAGGAATAAGAAAGAACGAAAATGAAACGAGAAAAAAGTGTGCTATAAGACGTGCACGTGCATGTATTTGCACACATTCATCTACACATTCATAGACAAATAAATACATCGTACCTATAACCATAATTTACACATGAAATCCAAGGCAAGAGTTAAACAAATACAAGTACCTCAAGTCATTCCTGGATTTGATTATCCACTGCAGTTCCCCTGTGTTCATCTTCTGTTTTTCCTCCAGTGTCTTCCTCACTTCAGCCTCAACACCCCTTTGCATGAACTAAGTACGTAAACAAAACAAAACTTATAAGGCAAAGACATGTATAGATGGTAGACATGTAGGTGATGACAACGTCCTTGGTTATATAATAGTCTCCGATTGAAGAAATGATGGGCCCGACATAAGAAGTATTGCGGCCACTGATATTCTTGTAGCACATTGCATTCAGAGATAGCAAAAGGGCATGCAAGTTCTTTCTGCAGATAACAGCACACGTACACCTTGAGGCGATACCAGCATTAAATACAAAGCACCTGAACAAAACTGATGTTAAATACTATAGAATCGTGCCACAGACTAGCCTGAATGATAATATGTTCTTAGTTGCGTAGGGAATCGTAATGCGAATGTTCACACAGCAGCACAACCGTGAGTTCATAGTGACACAAGCGAATAAAAGTATTCCTCTAGAGACCCATGTGCAAACAGATCAATCAGGTTGCACGTGAGAATAGTAGCATCTCAATAATTGGATTTTATTTCTACACTTAGATATATTTGCCAATTTCGTACATAGGCAGTTAATTGAGATTCAAAATACGAATATTAGACTTCTTGACTGGTAAGAGCGTACGCAACGGATCTACAATCGCACTGGTAGAACGTTCAGAGTTTCAACAAGCAAACAGTTTATAACACACTATGGATTCTGTAATTTTAGTGGAGGATTCGGATATGAAAGCGACGGTTTCTAAGCTATTCCAGTTGCACAGATACATTGTATTCTCATGCCACAACATTGTCGAAAAAAAAACCTTACGTCTTTGAGAAGAACAGCATCCAAAGGTAGACTCAGTCTACGCATCAGATTTGATGTCTTCAAATGAATATATATGGATAGACATCTTCGAATAGAAGCAAAAACAAACTGAGTGCATCTCAGTATATATTAATCTACATATGCGTACATGTACAAATGGATACACACACAAACCAACAAATGTACACACACACACACACACATATATATATATATATATATATATATATATAGACAAACATATATGACTATGTAAAATTCTTATTATATATATATATATATATATATATATATATATATATATATATATAATTACTTATATATATATATATATATATATATATATATATATATATATATATATATATATACTATATATATATTCTATATATATATATATATATATATATATATATATATATATATATATATATATATATATATATATATATATATATATATATATGTTTTAGTATACATATTTATGTTTTAGTTTATATATATATGACATATTTGTATGCAATAAATACATAAGAAACAAGAAAATAATTAAATCCACCCAAGTATTTCAAGCCTGGCTGTTTGGATCTTGGCAGTTTCAGGGTATGTGAATATGTTCGAAAGAAAAAAATATTCTTGACGAAGAACCTTCGGAATACCCAATACATGCTATGTATAGCCGCACGCGCTCACTAAATTTGATATCAATACAGAATCACAGCTCAAGTCTTACCTTCATTTTGAAGACATTAGAAGACAGTTTCGAAAGACCAGCGTTGGACTTTGCTTTTGGTTTAGTCTTGACGGAGGCGTCTGTAGCCACCTCCTTATCTGAGCTAGAGCTCTTGGTTGTGGAACGACCCATGGCGACAACCAAGCAAATCGAGTCTATAATCTTATGCCGTGATATGAGTATAAAACTTAACTGTCAGATACCAGTATGTATTATTTTCAATAGGTAAGCAAATCTAGTTACATACGTAAGGTACACTACATTTAAAAGTATTTAAATACATCGTTCTCTGTACATATCAATAATCGCAATATAATCATGTGGAACGTGTTTTGCTAAGCTGCAGGATCGGTCTTTTCAACCCGTACATGAGTCACCTATAATTTTTTTGAGAGACCTAGACCCGATTTCGTAGAAAGGACGAACAAATGCGTCTATCCTCTAGAGAATATATATATGGCCTCCCTATTTTTTTATAAAAAATACGACAATTCATAAAAAAATGTGCTTTAAAAAAAACATGTGAATTATACCATTTGAAATCCCGATGGTGCCCATTAACGGAAACGCGTTATTTTTTTACAGAGAATGAGACCATATCCTAAAAAGCCGATTCGGATTATAATTGTGGAATCGTAGACAATCCTATTCAATAAAAAAGACACAATTTGTAGTTGTGGTGTTCTTGCGGATTTTACTATTTATAATAAAATATTGATGACCAAAAAAAAAGCAGTTTATCACACAGAGAGAATCTCACAAGAAGTGATAATATAGAGTGTGATCTGTGTACTTATAGGTGTTAATACACGTACATCCGCAGATGAACCAGCAAGCGGACGTACAGGATTATGAAAGATACTAACTAATAACGGTACTGATTATAGCTTGTGCATGATACAGCGTATCTCTTTCAACAGAGTGTATAATATTAACGTTTCACGTACTGGCTGTATACTTGTCTAGGTGTTGAGGTGTAGACTACGAATTTTAGTCGCTTCTAAAGAGTTTACGAATATATATATATATATATATATATATATATATATATATATATATATATACATGTGTGTGTGTGTGCAGAGATACATATGCATATACATACATACATATACATACTTACATACACACATACATACATGCGTGCATGCATTACATATATATATATATATATATATATATATATATATATATATATATATATATATATATATATATATATATATATATATATATATATATATATGCATATATATATGTATGTATGTATGTATGTATATATATATATATATATATATATATATATATATATATATATATATATATATATATATATATATGTGTAACACACACTTGCTAACACATACACACATACACACACATACACACACACACACACACACACACATACATATATATATATATATATATATATATATATATATATATATATACAGATAGAAAGATAGAGAGATATAATGTATTTATTTCATATTCAAGTATATATACACATAGTATATATATGTGTGCCGTTTCTGAGCTGCTCCTCTTGTCTAACTGTATACCTATTCGTATTTAATCCAGCATTAAAATTATTGTTTTCTCAAATCAGACTGCTTAACTTCTGTTGTGAACTACTGTGCTGAAATCAAATGCTGATCGGGTCTTGTGTGATGCATTCGAAACAGGTGTCCCGTTCGCTCCATTTTTTTGAAAAGCAATCATGAGAGTGGAATCGGTTGAGCCGCCTATCAGGGCTGCTACTGGGAGGTTACAGACGCAGCATGGAGGCTCTTTGAACAATCTCTCTGTTCCTGGGTGTGTTGTGTGTATTTGGAAGTATCTCATTGCTTTCCATGTACGCATCTAGTTTACGTTTTCATTGTGATTCATAAATTTTATCTATAGGAGCGTGCACGGTCAAATATAATTAAGTTTTATTTACATCTGGATGCCTTGGCAACAATAAATTTCAGGAACCTTTGATAACGCAAACCGATCACGCGTCTACCGTTTTGTTCACTATATATATATATATATATATATATATATATATATATATATATATAAACATACGCATATATATATATATATATATATATATATATGTGTGTGTGTGTGTATGTATGTATTATATATATATATATATATATTGTCTGTAGCTCTCGTAGTATCAAGAGCAGACATATTAGTACGACCAACCCACTGCTATATTACACAGCATGCAACACTCAGCCTCCTTATATTTTTCACTACACGCATAGCATGCGGCAGAAGTGTCTGTCGGAGGCCAATTTACGGACGATTGAGACGCGCACACTCAGCGCTTCCAATCTGGCTGCTCTGAGACATAAGGACCTGTCGCTGAAGCCGGCGATGTCGTCCAAGGCGTACAACAACCCAAATTCACTCTCGGCGGTGGCCAAGGCGAGTTTCGAGGCTAAAGTGCGGAAGTATGTAGTGGTTGTGATACGCGGGAGAGGCATACGTAATATGTGTGTACTTCCATGTGTTATTATACACACGTGCATAAGTTGCATATGTTATGTTGCAAGATCGATGAATAATAAGGCCTACAGACAGGTGGGTCATACATTCAGACAAGTACTTTAAGTTTCAATATACAAGTATATATAATTGTGCACATCAGTATCGTTACCTGACCATACACAGATACACATGAATATATACATATTAAACTTAATGCTTGATGTAAGTCACTGAATATACGTGCTTCTACCAGCTAACCACTGACCAAACACAAATATACATGAATGTATTTATATACAAAACTAAATGTTTATTAAATGTTCCTGAATAATAAGTTCGTCTCTACCAAATAACTACCTGACCTTGCACCCATATACTACAATTTCATACATATACGGAACTAAATGCTGACTACAAATCACTGCTTATAGGTATTCCCATCAGCCTGCCACTGACCACACACGCCTATCCAGGAACAACTATACCCATATACGAAACTCAATGCTTGGTACAACATACAGGTACTTCTACCAACTGACTACGGGCTGCCAGCGCCTCGGCTGTCGCAACAAATTCTGCGCCAGTTGCGAGTCGTCCCTGCAGCTCACCCCTGATCTGGCCACCATCATGGCCATACAGTTAGCCTCACGCACACGCACCTGCTTCTGCAAACCCATTGCCGAGTGCGAAGGTAAGTCTACCTACATCCGCCTATAAGCGGGTAGATTATATGATGTATCGTACTGTAGTGAGTGTACGTTCATTTGCCCTGGGGCCAAAGTTGGCGGATGTCGATATGCACTATTGGTGTATGCCATACCATTGCTTCTTTGTGAGATATTTGACGGATACAATTAATCGTAATTGCTCAGACGGACTGTAGCGAACATATCAAATATGTTATCTTGCCCACTTTCGCAAAACCACACGCTGGTGCATGCACTGTTGCACGCAGGCTATTAGTCTTTAAGTCGGCAGATGACACAAACCCGTGGAGGACAACGTTAGAGTGCGAGAGTGTTGGGATGCAGCTACATCGATCGTATCTCTTGTGGGTTGGACTGAAAGTGATGAGGTGTATTACTTTTTACCTGATCGGGTGCCAATGTGAGTCTATATGTCACTCCATACTGCACTGATTGTCAGAGTTTCACATGGGAGTGAGTTCTGCAAATCTGGGATGTCAATATTTTAGAATTTGTGCTGTGTCTAATTTTCACAAGTATGCGGTACATACGTATATTTGTACAATTATATGCATGAATGATTCAATTTTTTTTATATGTATATTACTATATATAAATATCTCCAGACAAGCTCACATGACTCATTGCACACAAACAGATGGACCCTACCTCCCGCGTAGTGTGTTCAACCACTCGCCATCACCGGAAAGCAATCATTCCACCGCCGCCACACACTCCCAATCGCTGCAGGGTATGTCCACCATCGTATTGTATTCTTGTATACATGTTGTGATGTCACTTATATATATATATATATATATATATATATATATATATGTGTGTGTGTGTGTGTGTGTGTGTGTGTGTGAAACATTCTAACATATACACGTACACATACGACAATTCGCATTATCAGGCAAGTATCAACTGGCAAGAGGGGAATCATACTTTCTGTTTCGATCATCTAACGGCCATCCTATCTCTTGCTCACTCACATATCAAAGTACATACATAATTAAAGGCATGTGCTTGCACGCACACATACATTCACTCAGAATAAACTATAACCATATCCCAATATAGACCACGAATCCGGCGCAACAAACTCTGGAAACACATCCAATGCAACTACCAGCGCTGGCGACCACAGCAGCCGAGACGGTGATGTACAGACCACAGCGTCAAGAGGAGGTATTGGGGGGTACATGATTGGTCGCAGTATTTGGAACTCCTATGGGTATGCACAATCACGACCGGAATCCAGCGGAGGTAGTGATAGCCGCAACCGAGCGCACAGACTTTCTTCGCAGGAGAGTATGCGGCGACCATTTTTACACTCGGTGTTCTTGTCGTCACCGTACAAGACACTGTTTGAGCCGAATTTATCCATGGCAAATGACTCTGTAAGTGCAAGTGCAAGTGCATGCATGTCTTTCTATGTATATAGCTGTATAGTATGGCGTATATATATATATATATATATATATATATGTATGTATGTATATGGTAGGTACGTAAATGTATCTTTTGCGCTATTCGGCGGCCATTTCTGCACTAGCTGTTCTCGTCGTTGTCCAACAAGACGCTGTTTGAGCTATTTTTGTCCACGGCAAATGGTTTTTGAAGTATAATGACCATTTGTATATAGATGCAAATCATTCTGTAAATTTGATGGCATGTGTATACAGATGTAAATCATTATGTACGTATATTACCCGTGTGTATATAGATGGAAATTATTTTGAAAGTTTTGGCATGTGTACATTGATGTAAAGGATATTGTACGTGACCATGTGTATATAGATGTAAATAATTCTGTATGTATAATGCCATGGGTATATAGATGTGACTCGTCTGTGTACGTTCTGACAGAGGCGTGCGCTTGGATGTATGTGACAGGCCGTCCGGTGGTAGACATATTAGACCTGGTACAATACGACTGTCGATGAAATATAAGCATACAACGCAGAATGCGTGTACCTACACCTATATACATGCATAACCATAAAGATTTATCGCTGCTACATGTGTACATGTCTGTTTGTATAGCCTCAAGCACGTGCACATTGCACCACCCACTATGTCTCAACACACACCGCCTGCAGTTGACACCAAGATCGCAGACAAAAAGCCCACTACCAGGTCCGGCGGTGAGTGTGGGACGAAGCGCCAGCACAGAGAAGGGGGGGTCTACTGAACAGCAAACGAAGTCTATGCTGGGGCCTAGTACTGTGAACACTTTGTCTGCCACCATTCCCGCGATCGGCAGCGATTCAGTTGCGAATATAGGTGTCGAGGTATATATATATATATATATATATATATATATATATATATATATATATATATATATATATATATATATATATATATATATATATATGTATATATATAAACTTTGTTATGTGGGTGTGTGTATGTTGGCATGCACATGTGTATCGTGTGTGCTAGTATTCGTGTGCGCGTATACATAAAGATATATGTGTATAGGTGTGTTCAGGCATATGCAAGTGCTGAATAACACAACATTCACATTAACACGTACGCTCCTCCATGCATACCAACTGGCAAGTGTCGGTGACTGGGAGTTTTGTTCGACTTTTTTATACGGTTTGGCGTGCTTGGTTAATACATACACAAACGAAGGCTCGTGTTTAGTAATGATGCGTGCAGCATAGGCACATCGACACGAAGCAGACCAACACACATACAACATTCTCTTCTCGTCTCTCCCATAAACGCCTCAGGTGAACATCAACCTCTCCAGCGGTCTGCATCTGAACAGTCAAGTCAGCCCCACCGGCAACCCCAAATACAACGACTTTGGCCCCTCACACTCCCCAACATCCACCCACACACCATCACACCCCTTCCATACCACCCACACCAACCACACCCACGACCCCTCTGCCGTAAACCGGAGCTTGGCCCAGAGCAAGAAGTGGCAAAGCAAGTCGTCGGTGGACATACGGCGACCAGCCACAGACACGGAGACGTCGGCGGCGGCAGGCGGCGGTGGCAAATGCCCGTTGTTAATGGCAACGAGCACGAATTAGAGATGTTGCAAATGCAGCACAACAACGCCATGGCTAATGGCAAGAGCAGTAGCGTGGGCCATTCGCGGGAGAGCTGGCCTGAGTCCGAATTTGAGGACAGGGACACGCACCCTGGTGAGAGGAAGGGGGTGGGTGAGGATTGGGCTGAGGGGGCGTTTTTAGCGGTTTTACTCCGGCGGAAGTGCAATTGAAGGTGGACGGGCCGGCGAAGGGAGGGACCGAGAATGCAAGCAGCGACACCGATGGTATGTGGTGGGCAGACAAGAGTTGGGATCTCGTGGTTGAGATATCTGTGTTTTGTGCATATACGTCCTTATGCATACATGTGATATAATTGAATACATCGTGTATGATATATGTATACAATTGTATCTGAAATCTGAGCGATCTGATTGGAAGACGAAAACAGAATCCTGAGAGGAAGCGAAGGTATATATATATATGTATGTATAAATATGTGTGTGTATGTATGTATTTATGTATGAATGTAGTATTTATGTATGTATGTATGTATACGTATATTAATTTCCATATATCCATAACCCACAAGTTACCAGTTATCTAATGTACGTCCTGTTAATGAGCACTAAACGTATATTGCCATGCAACGCAATTACATTTTTGTCGCAGTATGACATCCAGGCACTACGGATTGACCCATTTTATTTTTGGACCACAAACTGTGTGAACTGATAGTCGCTCATATTCCAATCTCTCCCACATGTCGTATATTCTCACGCTGTTGTTTTATTTTCTGGCTTGCTGTTTTATCATCCATCTCAATATTCAGAGTACGACTTCCAGGCCCTTCCCGATGAACCGGAATACATTCCGGGGTACACGATGGACGAATTAGTGGACGTGCAGGAGCTGTCGCTTACGCATCTGTCTCTACCCTTACTGGAAAATGCCATAGAAATATACGAAAGCACTCGAGACCCCTCCTTTCTGGTCAATACAATCCGAACCGTCTTTGCATCGCCTCAATGCCTGGGCATGAGCTTCAGGTGCGATTGAATGTGGCACAGAAGCGTTCTACGGGTAGTTGTTATTGTAGTTGAAGTGACGAGTATATGTCTCTAATAGTACAGCTACGTTGTTCGCGTTAAAGTTACAACTGGTCACAACACGTGTATCGTTGCGCACGTACACACATACACTAACACACAGATGCATTACATTTATACGTTTGCATCTGTGCAGTTATATACTTCCACACATGTATAGTTTGAATATGTATATGTGCGTCTATGCAAATGTATTCGTTCACACACACGCATACACACACACACATATATATATATATATATATATATATATATATATATATATATATATGCCCGCTTGTAAATATATATCACATACATTCATATTTACATTCCAGGTTGTGGTTTGGCACTATTTTTACTTGACCTGGTCGTATTAGCCCTGATACCGCTTCTGCTATACTCGAGTGTCGGGTTAAGTCCGTGGGTGCTAACGGTAGTCTATGATTTGGCTGTTGTTTGCATATGACTGTGACTATAGGACTTCAGAATCTAAAAACTGGATCTATCTGCGTTCATATTGGAAGATACAGGATATATAATAAGTATATACACGCACACTCGGTGTACCTTAAGCGAATAGATGTGGTGCGTTGATAGAGTGCGAGGTCTATTATACCGATGTAAGTGCACATCCATGACTGCGTATCTCATCCGAATACTCCTCGCTGGAACATTGTACGAGCCCTTACTTTCTATGCGCACAAACCATTGCGTTTGCAAGTATCCCATACCGTACCTCCCCTCTCTTTTAAAAAAAGTATCGAAGTATTCATCATATGTGTTCTAACATATAATTCATGAGGCACTACTCTTCTCTTTCACAGGCGTGAAAGGGCACAGGCCTCAGAATACGACAGTGGCGGTATGTAATACTCGTATTCTCGTGTATCGTTCTTCGGTATGAATGTGATAAGATAAATTCAAATTTCATTCCTGTAGGCGTATATATATATATATATATATATATATATATATATATATATATATATATATATATATATATATATATATATATATATATATATATATATATATATATGTGTGTGTGTGTGTGTGTTTGTATATATATATATATACATATATATATATATGTATATATATATATATTGTATATGCATGTTTATGTGTATATACGGCGAGGTATGATTATATTATGATCGTATTATTTCCTTACTCCTTTTTATTCTTGTATTTCGTATTCCTGGCAGCTCACTTCCCACCTGTCTCACCCCCACAGTCGAACTCGGCGATGTGCGTAAGGCGTACATTCTGATCCTTTCCCTCGAGCCGCGCGACACCTTCCACCGGCCACTGTGCAATGCCTTGGAGATCATCATAGCTCAGCTGACACACACATCGCTAACCTCCAGCACGCTTTCGCAGTTACTGGTTATTCTGGAGTTCCCTGAGCTCAATGTACCCACGTACCACGAGACGCTTGTGCGACAGTTGTGCTGGGTTGTATGTGAGTTGCCCACCTCGGCCGCTGGCACCCTCAGGTGAGTGTACACGTGCTATATACAGTCTGGGAGCCAGGGCGTGCGTGATGCGGGGGTGATCGGGCTTGTATTTGTATAGCATCCCATGGGTGTTGTTTGTCTGTGTGCTATCAGGTATTGATTACATGACTGGGCTGGGTGTAGACTGACAGTACCTGGGCTTCTGTGGACATTTGTTTGTCTAAATCCCCCCACCCCCCCCATACACTCTCTCTCTTAATTGTCTACTATGAGGTGCGGATGACCGTCTCAGTACGTGCTCTCCCACTTCCAGCAGTTTACAAGGGTATGCGCACAGCACACTAACATCGCTCCCGTTTAATTGTCCACTAACAGGCGCTGGCTGTCTCGCCTGGTGCCGTCCCATTTCACACAGTATGTGGAGGTGTTCGCCCAATACGTGTCGGTGCACTTCCATGCTGGACAAAGACCGGGCAAGCACGTCGTCGCCGCAGTACGTTCACTGCAGTTGCTGTTTGAAGCCAACGAGCTCGCCGAGCGGTACGATGGGGGTGTGTGTAGGTCTACTGTGGCCATATACACTGCATGTATTGTTTATATATGTATGCACCTGACAGGTGTGGGGTTTGGTCATGGTAGCTATGCAGATGTGTCACTGAGCCTGTGTCGCTGGTTGTCGCCTGATTGTGAAGTTCTGTACCACGTTCGGCGCCGTATGGCGGAGAAACCTTCTCGACTGCTCAATGACTCGCCTTGTGGTTGTCCCTACGTGTGTTTGCTCTGTGTTGATAGGTTGTGTTGCGCTTGTGCATGCGCATTGGGTTGCATTGACCTGGCGTGTATGTTGTCCGACAGTCTAGGACTTGTATCCGATGGATGGTCTATGCTCGAGCGGAGCACTTTCGCTAGTTGACGTAATTGAAAGAAGTGATATCGAAAAACCCGCCACGCGCTACCGGTAGCTTTGACTGTTTGTTTAGAGTATAGTATATATATATATATATATATATAGGTGTGTATTTAGATTCACCGTTTACGTGTTTGCTCGCATGAGTCCTTCTGTTTGCAATGTTTGATCAGAGCGCTATGGCGAAATGTTATTGCCGTTGCGTTTTGCTCAACGATGACGCGTACTTTGACATTCCTCAGGACTTATTCTAGTTGCTGAGGTCCATTCAACTGCTGATATTTAATTTAGAACATTCGGTTTCCATCTGTAACACCGATGATGTGTATACAAATTATAAATATATACGTATATCGTTTTTTCTTATTGTGACATCGATGTTGTATCTATGGATCCGACAGTCTATAAACCTCTTGGAAGTTATATTTATAACACTTATATTCAAAATGTAACGTTCAATAGTGAACTTTTTCGTCGCGTGGTGGACCCTGCGCTGTTTTACAACGACGCCGTGTGTCGCAAAATCGACTACAAACAGGAATTCCAACTGTGGCGCAAGTCGCATCAGATGAACGTGGATGCTGACAAAGGTTGGTACTTTGTTTATAATATGTATATGTACACACGTGTCTCTCTTCTGAGTGTGTGTGTGTGCCTGCATGAAGGGTTCAACTGACGACTCAATAAGCATTTGCATGTGGGTGACCCCCAGATAGGATACCTAGAGCCTAGAGCTGAACATGTTTCGATCGATCTGTGTCCGTTCCGCCTGCACTGAGCATATAGTCGCACTTGTGCTTGTGGGTGAACAGGGGAATGGATAGCCAAATCAGATTGTTGGGCAATCGGAACTACTACAGTTATAGGCTCGAGTGATTGTATTGGTAAAACTAGGTCTTTATGCCGAATTTGCGGAGGAATTTTGCATGATTTTTTCTTTGCTGATTTTCTCCTGACACTTGTTGCCAGGATGTTGATGAAGACTTCAAATGTGTATCTCTGCACCTATTTAGGCACCTATTATCTCCCCCTCCCCTTTCCCTTTCTCTCCCCCCCCCTCCTACTCATTTCTCTCTCACACACACATTCCCCTCAACTGTACAGTCGTGCCCGCATACAAACTAAATCATCACCCTGTCCACCATCTCCTGTGTTTTCATTACTATCTTTCAGAAGCAAAAGCTCTGCGTATCCGAGTTAGCAGCCGCTCCAATCAGCCCAGGATATCGCTGTTCGACTTCCCCTTCATCATAGATCCCGCAGGTAGTACCTATGTATTGTGATAGTTAAGTCGGATGGTGGGGGGAAAACGTACAATGGCGTTGTACGAGCTTGTATATGGATCACGTGTATCTAAATAATTTTGGTACACGTTTAGTGTCAAGTATAACTAACTGAAACACAAGCATATCAAGACATATATTGGATTTAATGCGTGTATGATATATATATATATATATATTGACGTGTGTGTGTTTGTATGTATGTATGTATGTATGTATGTATGTATGTATGTATGTATGTATGTATGTATGTATATCTATATATTCTTGTATATATGTATGTATGTATATATATTTATATATATATATATATAGATGTATATATATAGATGTTGGGGTGTGTGTGTGTATGTGTCTGTTATATATATGTCTGTTATTTGTGTATTTGTGCACAAATCAACTATACATGTATACGTGTATATATCAAGAATGTGCACCCGATTGTTTTGTCAGACTACTGCATCTATGTAAAACAAAGAGTACAATTTCAACATGGTATATTTGACGTTATTTAATTTGATATAGACGTATTATTTTCAAAAGTTTCTATCCGGCAGACATCTTTAACTACTCTGAAACACAAATGTGTGCAAAAACCACCCAGCCCTATACTCCCATCTCGTTTCCATAGCAACCACCACTGTTCACCCGTTCCGCACTCTTGCACCCACAGGGAAAAGTCGGGTCATGCACTTAGACGCCGTGGTACAGATGTCCCAGGTGTTTGAGGATGCCTTTGTGCACTCGGCGTGGGTGTTTCAGGCCCAGAAGATCTTAGAGGACTCAGACGCACAGAACATCGATGTCAAAGGAGCCCTCAAGACAGCCACGTGCCCCTACTTGGTGCTAGAGATACGACGGGAGCAGCTTGTACACGACACGATATCGCAGCTTAGCAACAGGAAAATGCAGGCATGTGGGGGGAAAGGGGGTGCACATGTCCGTCCAGGGTGATAATATATATATATATATATATATAATGTTTATTTTGAGTGTATGTGATACTGTGTGTATTTGAATGATTTGTGGTTCTTTGGCTACGATGTTGATGCGTAAGCTGCGCCTGTCCTTATGTCTTATTTGGTATTCGGCTATGGGATGAGCACATCTGGCACACAGTACCCTGGCGCAGATTAGGAGTGTAGTTTTATGTGCGTGAGCGTTGATTCGCGTGTGTCTGGTCTTTGTACGTGTGCGTGTATGTCTTTACGTGTGCGTGTCTGTCTGTACGCGTACATGTGTTCCGTTACCGAGTTCTGCCGCCTCATACCATTGTGCGGGTTGGCTGCTGTCACGGTGCTCTCTTTGTTGCACCGCTGTGTGGGATGCGCTGATCTTCACGGATTGTATTAAAGTTTAATCCCTAAAACCCTAAAACATAGTACTATCGTGACGCACGCTAGACTGTGCGGGAATTCAGGGAATCTGTGAACTCGGAATCACTTATTTATTATCACTATTGATTGCCTTTGGCGAGTAGCATTCGCCTTAGTATTGGTGTCTCGACAAACCTTCCACTCTGAAACAAACTGAATACCAATATCCCCTACTACTCTTATATAGTTTAAGATAGGGTTTAGGGTTAACCCGAGTGCTCATGCGGTATACCCTGTATTCTGCAGGACATCAAGAAACCCCTGAAAATCAAATGGGTGGGCAGTGGCGAGGAGGGTCTGGACATGGGGGGTGTGCAGAAAGAGTTCTTCCAGTCGGTGTTTGAGAATATATTCAATGTGGGTGTCGGGATGTTTACCTACTGCGAGGAGACGCGGTTGTTCTGGTTCAATGCGAACTCACTGGAGAGCAGCAAAGAATACGAAATGGTGGGCCTTTTATTGGGTCTGGCGATATACAACGGGGTGATACTGGATGTCAAGCTGCCGCTGGTTCTGTATAAGAAGCTCATGGGAAGGTTCGTATTTCAACGCCTTTATCTCTTCCCCCTCAACACTGTGTGTGTGTGCGTGTGTGTCACGTTGCAGTTAGTGATTGGTTTCAAACACCGTGACAGAGTCAGTCTAAAGAATCTGATTGGCCTATCAAACATTGGCCGGGAGTGTGAGTCACGCGTCAATGCTGTCAAACGTCTGTCCGGGGTGCACTGTTCTGTTCTGTTGTTGCTTTATCGAGATGACAGCAAACGTATGCCTTTGATGCCAAACGTATATTGGAACTTCTCCGATACTGGGGTCCATGCTAATTGATCAAGTATGAGAATAACATCCCATATTCACATAAACATAATGTATCGGCTAATTGATCAAGTATGGGTATTTTAACCTCATAATATATATAAATTCTAAACCCTATTCGTGTAGTGTAGTACTACACTATATTATTCTCATAATATATATATATATATATATATCTTATCATCACCCTTAGGGATGCGACATTAGTTGATTTGAAGGGGCTGTCGCCGACATTGGCCAAATCTATGGATGTGCTCTTGGAGTGGGATGGCGCCCAGGGGGACGTGGAGGATATCTTCTGCTACAATTTCCAAACCATGCAAGATGTGGTATGTTAAATGCATGTATATGTACAGGTATATGTGTACATGTGTATGTATATATATATATATATTTATTTATTTATTTATTTATTTATTTATTTATATATATATATATATATATATATATATTATATATGTGTGTGTGTGTGTGTGTGTGTGTGTGTGTGTGTATACATATATATATATATATATATATATATATATATATATATATATGATGTGTGTGTGTGTGTGTGTGTGTGTGTGTGTGTGCGTATATATATATATATATATGTGTGTGTGTGTGTGTGTGTGTGTGTGTACAATGCGAGTTCTAAGCTTCAAAATAGGTCAGAAAACGGAGGGTATCCTCTGCTACAGTTCTCAGAGTATGCAAGAACCGCTATGTGGTATCGAGAATTCTTAGCTGCCTATGGTTCACTTTGTTTGTACAGATGACATCTTAACAACATGTAGGTATTTGGGGTTTAGGATTTAGGTAGTGAATTCCAGTACACCGCAATATCGACTCATAAACCATTTTTTTATTTAAATTAATGACCCAACGCTTGTTGTATACACCCTGCAGTGTAGTAGGTACACGGTGCCTATTATGAAACACGCTAATCTATGAACATTGTCAGGTGAATAAATTCGCATATGCACAGTAATTTATCAACACGTGTTAATATATAGCCATTGCAGATTGATCTAAAATATATACACGTTGATCTATGAACATTATTAGATCAATCAATACACATGCACATTGATCCACGAATATACACATTAATCTATGATTATCATTAGATCAAAGAATACACATGCACATTACTCTACAAATGCGCATTAGTCTGAGAACATAATTAGATCAATCAATACACATGCACATTAATCTACGAATATACACATTAATCTATGAACATTAATTGATCAATCAATACACAGGCACATTAATCTATGACCATTATTAGATCAATCAATACACATGCACATTCCACGAATATACACATTAATCTATAAACATTATTAGATCAAAGAATACACATGCACATTAATCCACAAATATACACATTAATCTATGAACATTATTAGATCAAAGAATACACATGCACATTAATTTATGAGCATTATTAGGTCAATCAATACCCATGCACATTGATCTACAAATGCGCATTAATCTATTCGCGCACACTTCATTCCAGTACGGTACGACGAAGCCCATAGATCTCAAACCCAACGGCGGCGACATTCCGGTAACCAATGACAACCGCAAAGAATTTGTAGCGCTGTACGTCGACTGGCTCTTGAACAAGAGTGTGGCCAAACAATTCGAGTCCTTCTCACGGGGGTTTCATCGCATGTGCGGGGGTATGTGTGCTGTAATACGCCAGTGCATCGTTTGTGTATATACTCAGTTATGTATGCACGTGCACTCTGCGGCAATCAACAGACTGCTGTATGACTATGTGTGCTGTCATACGCCAGTGCATCGTTGTGTAGGAAGGAGAACTCGCTGGCAACCAAAAGAATGGTATATAAGTACTACGAACCCTGAGCAGAAATATAGGTCGAGCACCCATTTCAATGGTGGTTTTCATATCAGTTGTTTTGTCCTTTGAATGGTATTTGTTTGTATTATTAGAACAGGGTGTGTGCATGTTGCTTGCTTGGTGGTTGGTGTGTTGCTACAAATGTGGTGCTTGCTTATAACGAGCATGTACTCAGAGTTGCTGCTGTCAATTTGCGAGGGGGTTAGAACCTGTGTGGTGGTGTGTATCTTGCAGTTGAAGTGGTGGTTTCATATTCATGAAATACTTGTGCTTGAGATAGCAATGTGCTTTATCTCGTGCAAATGTTTCGTGAGTGGATTGTGTGCATAATGCCAATATCATGGTATTTCGATATATGTGGGTATAACTATCAAGACGCTGATAAATGCAATGTTTCTGGCGCGTGTTCGATGGGATATGAGCTCGTTTTCATAGCACCTGTTTGGCTCACTGTCCCTATCCAGTTCGCATCTCCCGCCCACGCATTTTTTAAAAGAAATTGTAAATTTAATATTAGCTCCAGATAACAACTGAGTCCCAATACATGATATTTGGGCAGACTGAGTACTCAGTCAATGAATAATTAACCCTAGAACAACTACTCTGCAAATGGCCTGTCCTGGACTTCGGGGCATCCCCCGGACAGTACCCGATACTCAGCACAATCATATATATATGTATACATATTATTTTATATATATATATATATATATATATATATATATATATATATATATATATATATATATATATATATATATATATATATATATATACATAAAAATATAAATAAAAATATACATAAAATTATACATATACATATGCATATACATTTACATATACATATACATATATGTGGAAGTCACATGTTGAAGCACGTATATATGTATACACATCTTTGGATGTATGAGTCCATCAAATATACAGCTGCTCGCACACTCTAGCACTCAACCCCCCCCTCTCTGCAGGCAAAACACTCGATCTTTGCATACCCGAAGAGCTGGAACTGCTGATCTGTGGGTCGCCTGAATTGGACTTCACGGCACTGCAGGAGAACGCAATGTACGACGACGGCTACACGCGAGACTGTGTGGTGATTCAGTGGTTCTGGCTGCTCGTGGAAGGCTTTGACGAGGACAAGAAGAAGCAGCTGCTGAACTTTGTAACGGGTATGTGTATGTGTGACGTAGGAGGGCGTGATTGAGATATGAGGAGGGATTGTTGTATGGAGTGTCATGGGTGTAGTGTAGTACTGTGTGTGTAGTGTATGTATTGTCTTGTGATCCAATGGTTCGGGTTGTGCTCGTAGAGGGCTTGGACGAGGACAAGAAGAATCAGCTGCTGAACTTTGTAGCGGGTATGTTTATGTGTGGCGTAGGAGGGGGTGATTGGGATGTGAGAAGGGATTGTTGTATGGGGTGTCATGAGTGTAGTGTGGTACTATGTGTGGTCTAGTACTATGTGTAGTGTAATACTATGTGTGGTGTAGTACTATGAGTGTAGTGTAGCACTATGTGTGGTGTAGTACTATGTGTGTAGTGTAGTACTATGTGTAGTGTAGTACTATGTGTGTGGTGTATGACTATGTGTGTAGTGTACTATATGTGTGTAGTGTATGTATTGTCTTGTGATCCAATGGTTCTGGTTGTGCTCGTAGAGGGCTTGGACGAGGACAAGAACAAACAGCTGAGTTGCTGAACTTTGTATCGGGTATGTGTGGTGTAGGAGGGTGTGGGTGGTGGGAGATATGTTGTGGCAAGTGTCATAGCTTGTATATCGCCAGTGTTGCACTTTACTACAATTGTGCTGCTTGCTCGTTGAAGGCCCGGATGAGTAACAGAGCGGGAACTTGCGGGTTTTAAACATGGCCATAGACTATCCATGAGTTACATACACGGTCGTGAGTTTGAAGTCTGGTCTGATCATAAGCCAGATGTGGCTATGCAGAAAAATAAGATTGATCATAAATTATAAACCGCATCGCATTCGCATTCTGTTGAATACAGAACCAGAAACAACCGGAACACCCGCCCACAACCACAACGTCTCATGCCTTGCTCACAATGAGGTTCACATACTCCTGCCCTGCCCTGCCCTCTCCTACTCAGGATCGGACCGTGTGCCCATCAACGGGTTAGCAAACATGACATTCATCATCCAGCGAAACGGGCCTGATTCCGACCGCTTACCCACCGCCCTGACCTGTTTCTCGCGGCTGTTATTGCCGGAATACAGTACCTACGCCAAGCTCAAAGATCGGATTAGTGTTGCGATCGAGAACGGAAAGGGATTTGGACTAGTTTAGAGCGCTTCAAAGCGGTGTTAAGATAGGAAATAAAATAGTTTAGGATGCAGATCTTGAAAGACAGTTAAACGGAGACTAGCTATACTACACACTCTTTATGAAAGATAGTTATATGGAGACTAGCTATACTACACACTCACTATGAGAGATGGTTAAATGGAGACTAACTATACTACCCACTCACTGTGAAAGATAGTTAAACGGAGACTAACTATACCACCCACTCAATATGGAAGATAGTTAAACGGAGACCAGCTATACTACCCACTCACTATGTGTCACCCGTGGAGGAGACTGTAATTAGTCCCATGGGAGGACCATAACACGCGATCAGCACAACCACTTCTCGCAATGCCGTGGATGATAACCACAAACCATCAGGCGTACAGGGTCGCCTGCTCTCCTATGTAGTATGTAAAAGGTGAGGGAGTAAACGTAAACGTAATGTAGGGGTGCCCCTCTCCTGAGCGTCTCAGCTGCCCAGTCGAGGGCATATCAGAGAGACATAGAGCACTTCTAGGTGACACTAGAAAAAAAAAAGTAAACGGTTGCTTGGGCTGTCCGTACCGGACCGGCCAGTGCAACAGTATGTATGGGACTAAATTAGGGCCGATACATACGGGAACAGTTTACTACTTAGGCATGATGGTTCGATAACCATAGACGTAGCGGGCACATAACTTCTACAGACTAGCCAGACAGCATATGGAGGGTATCAACTACAACCACACACAGCTCTGGACTGGTACGCCCACAGTATATGCACCTTGATTGGGAACTCTGTCTCGAGCGAAGCGTACGATGCTCCGTGTGTTCGTATCATTCACTGAAGGGGAAGATTTGAGCTAAATACAGAATTGGCATAACCGACTAATGAGCACAACAATTGCCCATGTAAATCAAGTGCTGAGCGAGTACGACGTATTGAGCGACACTACCACACACAAGCAGACCTTCTGAATTGCGTATCGAGATTTTTTTATCAATAAAACTTGCACGTACTTGCAGAGCGACAGTAAAAAACTGGACACTGCAGTATGCTCTCCTAATAGAGCAAAGTATTATGTTTGTACGCGCTTACTAGCGAGGTTCTAACTCCCGAAGTATATTTATATATAGTTTCAGTCGAGTTTATTAGCGTGGTCAGCATATGACCTGATATCTTATATATTTGTTTGAAATTGGTCAGTATTAAAGCCCAGCGAATTAAAGTGTCTTGCCTGGACTTGAAATAGAATTATGCGATACAGTCATAAAACTGTATATGAATACACACACACATACATATATATATATATATATATATATATATATATATATATATATATATATATATATATATATATATATATATATATATATATATATATATATATATATATATATATATATATATATATATATATATATATATATATATATATATATATATATATATATATATATATATATATATATATATATATATATATATATATATATATATATATATATATATATATATATATATATATATGTATGTATATATATAGATGTTTATATACATAATAGTCTAGACGTCCACTGCAGCGGGTGTCACCATGCTATTGGGTCTCATTGAAAGCCGATAGGCAATGTCTCGGCTGAATGATATGGTCTGAAAGGTGGATGGGCGTCTGCTGTCTTCATCATCGTCGCCTAAGGGTTTAGGCGGACACTGTTCCGAGTATAGGAATTGATTTGACTAAGTAAGTATATGTGATAGATGATGTTGGCTGGTACGAGTGCGTATTCCTATGGACTCCAGTACTCTCGTATATGCACGTAAAAAGCAGCACCACTCGCAAAATGGCACCGATGCTGCAACAATTTGCGCATACGCTGTATTCGAAAACAATATAAACCCCTAGAACACTAAAACACTAAAACCCTAAAGTCGTCCACTGCTCATCTGCTGCTAATCTGCACTAGAATTATAGTGCATTTTAGGGTTGCGCTGATTGTATGTATGTGAATGAACTACTCTGCATGAAAATGTCACAGTCAGTGTTGTATACAACACTCCAGCAGTTTGCTACAGAGTGATAGTCAAATATCATATTGGACTTTAAATAATTATAGAGGTATAATAATATAGATATATAGATACCTATCATATAGGCGCAAAGTAGTATTTAAAGAGCCATATGAACAGCTTGCTACCGGTTGAAGCAGTTCAAACACGAGTCAGACAACGTACTATTGATAAGTGCGAATCAATACAACCACGTGGTATTTCTTACCGGTCCAAGGTACGACAGACATTGCAGCTGAAGAAAGTTCTTTTTGTTAGCAGCTGTACGAATTTCTTTTTTGGCGGTGGGCCCTTTGCGCTTGTAGCTGTCGAGCGTGATGACGTTCTGTGCCACAGTGAAAGGATAAAAAGTTGAACATTCGCCTGCTAACAATCAATATATATATATGTGTGTGTGTGTGCGTGTGTACATATATATACATATATATATATATATATATGCATATATATATATGTATATATATATATATATATATATATATATATATATATATATATGATGATGTGTGTGTGTGTGTGTGTATATATATAAATATACATATACGTGTATATATATATACATATATATATATATATATATATATATATATATTATATATGTATGTATATATAAATTATACACGCCACGCCACACTAATATAGCATAGTACTGTTTGAGATGCTTAAGATTGCTTTTGAGCGGTTTGACTCGTATTATACGGTCTCCTGGGACCGTATTCCTTATTTGTATACTATTCTATAGTCTCGTGTCATTTTACTACTGATTTGTGCTGCATACTGCACAGATTGCCCCGTTCCACTCACCCCACATACGTGATATCTTTGTAGCGAGTGCGGACATACCTCACTTTCCAGAATCGTGTATCTGACGATTGCCAATCCCGCACCTTGCAGCTGTATGTAGTGGTCTATGCTCATCGGCGATGGCGTGGGATGGTTGAGCTCGTACACCATGCTATACGGAAAGTAACCTGAGTTCCAGTATGTAAAAAGTATATTCAGGTGGGCTGAGAACAGGGTGTTTGCCACGGTTACAGCACCTGTAGCTGTATATAGAGTGGTCTTGATTCGTCGGCGTGAGTAGAAGTTTGAGTTGATGGTCCAGACAGTATGCCACAGAACTTAAACAGGGCATTCGAATGAACTTGAAATTCACCCAGATGCAGGTAACTGTAGCTGTATGTAGTGGTCGATGCGCAGGGCGTATGGGATTGTTTAATTTTGTGCTGCCCATGAAGGATGTAGATTCACGGACTGACGACGAGTTAGTTATCAAGGTAAACGACATGTTAGCTGTATATAGTTGTCTGTGCTTTTTGGTGTAAGCATACTACACGGAGATTATGTGTATATCACGAAGGCATAACACAGACGCTGGGACTGAAACCCAATTGTCGACCAAGGCAGAACAGCTGTAGCTGTAGTTAGGAGTGGATGATCATTGGTATCAGAATGGGATAGATGAGCTCTGAAATTATGCCATACGGCAAGTGCTCTGTGAATATGAACCAAAGAAAGCAGCATCAACTTTATGTACAGAAACTGTTGTACTTCGTAGTTCAGTTATCAAAAAAGCCACTACGAGTGATAAAAAGAACGTTCATAAATGAGAACTGGACATACCAGACCCAATGCAATCACAAAGTAATATTCATCTAAAGGCGGCAAGGGCGGCACTATTCGAATCGCAATTGTAGAGAATACGGCAAGGCTCACTCACTGATATAGAAAGCTTATTTGCCCAAATGACACGGCACACTAACCACTTCACGAAGCTTAATAGCACTCAATACGCTACACTCGCACTGCTTCACGGTTCAGGATCTAGCTGGATGACTACGTTGGTACAGGAAGTATATTTGTCAACTGCACACCACACCCTTAGGCCTTCAAGAGACTTAATAGCACTCAATAGGGTACACTCGCACTGCTTCACGGTCTGGGATGTAGCTGGACGGCTACGCTGGTACAGAAAGTGTATCTGTTAACAGCACACCACACCCTTAAGCACAACAAACCACTGAATAGCACTCCATTGATTTTCTCATTTTGTTTCTAGGTTTAGGATGCATCCACAATCGAGAGGATGCGATGGTTCGGTGAAGTATTTTTGTACGCCCACACACACGCACACACACACGCATTGGCAGTCGTTTCACGCGCTGATGCTATTCGTTGAGTGCAAATAGTGTGCCTGGGAATTCTACATGCTATAACACACACCTGTTTTTCCGTCATGCGTACACCCGTACCAATACCCAAGGTCAGCATTGGGGACATCCTTGTCCATTATCGTAATGATCGACCCCGCGGTAAAGGATAGTGCTCCAGGCTGCTCGGTCTTGTATGTGTATGTGGCAAACGCTTCACTCGTTCCAGCGTCAGACAGGAAACGAAGGGAATGGATGATAGGAAAGAAGATAGTGGAGGATGACAAGGGAGATTGGACGAGATTATGCGCATGATTATTCTACATCGTTCATACCGTTTGCTTGACACTCACTGACTTCGTACTGTGCGTAGATACTAAGTCAATACGTGGTAGATGAACCACTTCTGGGCTATGCATGGTCTGAGCGAGCCCACGGCTTCATTGTGTGTTGCGCGTGTGCATTCACTTGTTAGTCGGATAGAGTGCGATAGCACTTGTGCGTGTAACTAAACGCATTGATCAGATAATAAGTACAGCAATGAGCGCAGCCCCCTTTATAACGGGTATCGTTGCACGAGTCGTCATATATTGCCTAGGAACACTTATCGCTAATTGAACCGCTTACAATATCCCTCAACGACCTTACACCGCTTTATAATTACTTACAAGCGAACCTTCTATACAATCGAAATGTCGAGTCCTGCAACTTACCTTTTGCATTAGCGCTAAGCTGTTTAGGATTGGTCGAGCTGCCTACAGTTTCTGTACTGTATCCCATGGTCTGCAACGTAGCTTCAGTATCTGTAAATACAATTCAAAGTACGAATGAGTACGAATAGAAGTATATCAATCAAATTTCTTAGAAGCTTCAATTGGGATTGCTTTTGAAACAAATGTGCGGCATAAAAAAGAATATCTCGCTAAGTACACATGTATATATCATATACGCGCTGCATAGTGACCAATCGAATCCCCAAGTGTATCTGGTAGAAATTGCCCAGAGGTGGTGGGCTTGAGGGTTCACCTATGTTTCATGCATGCATGCATGTATGATAGTCGTATGTGCCTCCCCAGCCAATTTACATACCACCCGACTATCAGTAATTTGAATTTCCCACACTTAATGAGCAGCCCAGATCAAATGCGTCGCCATAGCAATGCTTGAGAACGGGAGCGGAAATAAAATATGTACAACTCAGAAGTCGACAATTACTACACTCTTGGCGTTTGGGTATCCGAACGTAAAGTTTGACTGTCTCAGCTGTGATCATGCACTCGGCTGCGGCTGTGGCTGTGTTTGAACCCACGTACGTCACTCAGCAGTTGCTCCATGTACAGTTGCAAACGACAAGACCTCCACACCGATGCACACTATTTGTAAACCTTAAACCCCCTAAAAACTATTGACTGGCTTACTTCCGACTTTGTTGCCTCCAGCCATAGCTATGGCGGTTGCGGTCGCCTGGGATCGTAGTCCTAAAGCCATCTGTGTGCATGTCAACAGAACGAATGTCAATGTAGCACGCTGACGCTAGGCATAGCCAAACGCCTATGTACATCTAGATAGTAACCCAGACATCTAGATGATCGGTGACGATAATTGAGCCGTAGAACTACACCGGGGCGTGTTTTCACATACCCTTCAACAGTGTCCTAAGTTTAGAACATACATGCTCTGACACTCAGACAACCCTCCCTGTATGCATTCACTGTCACACGGACTAAAACCACTGCACCAGTGATCGCACACAGCCCAGTCCTAACACCCAATAAACTAAACAGCCCCAATGCCCTTGCCTAAGTACCTTGAATGCTGTCTGACCTGCGTAGTTGATGACGCCTGTGTCTATGTCGGCGTCCAGCAGTATGCGCGCGCACTCGACTTGATCACGTGCGGCGCAGATGTGCAGGCAAGTGCCTGTCCAGAGAGAAATATAGCGGGGAGGATGGTCATGGTCAGCCATCGAATAAAGGACTGTTTTCTTGACGGGGATTTAGGACGTCAAGTACTAAAGAGGCTTGGTTGACTGTAAATCTACATGAGTGGTTTGTAAGTGTGGCTCTAGTTCCGTAGCAGTACACTCCATTGTTGAAGGTGTACAACCGTGGGTATCAGGGCGACTGGCGTAGGTAGCATTCACCCCACTCAAACAGCTCAAGAGATATATATATGATGCACTGTCATTGGCTGTATGTACGATACTTTGTGTTCATGTTTGTTCATGTTAGTGGTTCATGTTGGTGGTTGAGAGCTCCGATATGTAGTGGTGTGCTATCGTCTTTCCAGAGTCTCGATATGGGTGCTCTAAAACAGATCGTCAGACACATAGCATATAAATATAGAACGATACCGATAAATCTACCTATGTATGAAATCGAGGTGTGTGTGGCCCTTGTTCTTCACTACATAGCGTTTTGTTTTCGTGTTTTATACCTCCGTGGCCATCGATTGCGTTAATCATTGCTCCTCGTTTCAGTAGTCGTCGCACAGCGGTTGGCAAGCCCCTGTAGCACGCCTACAGTAGTATCAGAGTTTGCGACAAAATGTGAGTTGTAGAAAATATGAGATGTTGGGTATCAAAAAATAATATATATATATATATATATATATATTCAAGCATCCTTCTACCTGGTTGTAAGAGTATATACATGTAAATGCGCTTTTCTATGTCTGTGCCCGATGACAGTTCAAGGCGCAAGTACGCATCCTTTGTCGCTCACATACTGACACACCTCATACGCAACGAAGGCTTAGGCTTACCATATGTAGCTCGGTGAGTTTGTGGTTCCCAATGACTTCGAGGGGAACGTTGTTATCTAGTAGCTGACCCAGGCTTCCCAATTGGTTATGTTTGATGGCTGTTGTTACAGCCGTCTGCCCGTCAATGTTCGGAAGCCCCACCCAGACACCCACACTGAAAAGGGTCTGTTATACGCAGTAGAGGTAGAAGATTGAAACCCAACCGACACTCAAAGTCTATCGAAACTCGCCGTTAATTATATATTGGTATTTACGAGGTGTCTATTTGTCTTATACATAGCACAGTATAAACAATTGCAGAGTATCTGTGTCTGATCACATATTTGAGTTCGTACGTTGGTGTCGGATCGCGATAGCGTAAAATTTCTAGAGTCACTATGTGTGTTTAGCTTTGTAATACGTGCCTCACATTCTCGTGCCGTTGTCTATACATTACAGACGGCGTTGCAGTGAACAAGTGATGCGCATTGCCTAAATTCCAATACTTGTATTGGTATATCGCTACACGCAACGGTATACGTAAACATAGTTGAGCACATGGCACACGATACATACATAAGATTCAGAGTGTCGTGAATCATTATTTCATCTTTCGAAATCAGCCACTCGCCTGCGAAGACTATGTGCGTCTCTGTGAGTGGTGCAATAAACTTATACACACACACACTCACTCACATTCATACACATGTGTGTGTTTTATACGTTCGCACAAGTAAGCTCATGTAGTGCATACTCGCCCACTTTGTTGATGCGCGTCTGACACTTTGAGCTACTTACAGCATATAACGCAGTACTGTTCGTACTGCACTGTAGTTTCTTGATTTCATACTGCCAATGTAATGACATACAACAAAAACGTAGTCGAATATTGACACTCCGGAAATATTTACATCGCCAGCGCTACTATTTCACAACATACACAAATGTACTTACACCCATGCGCTATTGTATATACGTGCAGGATCTTTCACACACTCATCTGTCTACCACACCTTCATAGCCACTATAGCTCCCAACTCTGCAGCCTTGTGTAGCACAGACTGTCCGTCCAAAGTGTGGAGATCGGTGTAAGCCCCGTATTTGACGAGAATTCTGATCATATCCACGTTGCTGAGCGCTACCACTTTGCTGAGGGGGGTTTCTGCATATGAGATCAGCAGTATGCGCAAGTATATTCATTTTCAATGAAGATTGATATTTATGTATATGTTCTTTATATATATGTGTGTGTGTGTGTGTGTGTGTGTGTGTGTGTGTGTGTGTGTGTGTGTGTGTGTGTGTGTGTGTGTGTGTGTGTGTATGTGTGTGTGTGTGTGTGTGTGTGTGTGTGTGTGTGTGTGTGTGTTTGTGTGTATATGTATATATATATATATATATGTGTGTGTGTGTGTGTGTGTGTGTGTGATGTGAAACTGCTCGCGCACAGTGTCTGACGAGAGTTTTGGTCCTGACTACTCCTCGAGTACTATTCCCTTGCGTAACGGTGCCTCTGCTAGGCGCAAAAGAGATACAGGTGAACATTTCGACGTCTGAGAGTTCGAGGTTTATGTGTAATAATCTGTGAGTATGCATAAGTTTTGGGCCTGATGATGGGGTTAAAATTTGTACACGTGCCGTATTTGACTATGATTTGCTCAGAGTCACATTCAATCGCAACCGCTCTACACAGTTCGATCATAAAGATAGCACTGAGTCTGAAACCCTAAAAACCCTAAAACATAATTGTACAACTTTTAAGTGTATCATATATATATATTCTAACTTACGGATATAAACCAGTTGCCCGATAGGTAGTTAGAAGCTATGAAACAGCTTCAGGTCAACTTCAGATAAAGTCATGATTATAGACGAAACCAATTTTTGTACAATACTTTGCTACAAGATTTATATACAACTGCACGGATGTGAAAACCAGAGTAATGCTGATGCTTTACCAGCTCGTGTAAGTTTGCTTGGATTTATGTGCAACATAATCTACTATGCACCTAAAAACTACATAAATATAGGACCGGGATACACCTCTTAAGACAGTTCTGTACACCCTCTGCTCTTGGCATGGATTGTGTCCCCCTGGTGAACGATGATTCCCAGTCGAGAGAGTCGTGATTAAACTATAAACTCAAAAGGCTGTGCGCTATATCTTATGCGCTCGATTTACACTTTTGGTGTATTTGAAGCTTGCTTTGGAACAGCTCAATACTCCCGCAAACAAAGCATAGACAATAGTGTAGATACAATACATAACAGTTAATAATATATTTATCTATATGTGTGTGTACTACTACGTCTATGAATATACACAAACATGCTGTGATACTAGCAATGTATAGACATGACTGAGCTTGTTCAAATAAAAATCTTGCCTAAAGATACCCTAATCAATATAAACACCGGATTTTCTCCAGATGAAAGATGCTGGCTAGTTCTATACATAAGCAAGGGATGAGCAATTCTGACATTTCGTTTAACATAAACAAAACACATATTCGTAAAAACACATGTTCGTTCACAAACGTCCATATCTACCCTTTACACAACTAAGTATGTACCACAAGCCGCCGCCCGTGGCAAAAACTAATTCACACATACATCAAATTTAACCATCGTATCAGGTGTTTAATATGTTTTGACCCACGATCTGCGTATTAAGTTCCACAAGCTTACACAAGCCATCCGTGTATTCAAACTCACAAAGGTACCCTGTTGCTGCAAATAGAATAGCTTTCGAAAAGCTCATGAATGGTCACGTACCTCCGTTCTCCAAGTGAAAGTTTGGGTCCAATCCCTTCTCCAGTATGTCCGTCATTTTCGAAACGCTTTTCTTATCGATGTACTCGACAAGCTTTTCGCGCAAGGCAGCTTTCTTTTTGTAGGTGCGATGTTTCTTGGCCTCCGCAGTGTTTTTGTATATCCGTTCCTTTCTACGCTGTTCATGATGGACAAGAACCTACCGTTAACAACCATCGGAGATTAAACTTGGCATAGCCTATTCCGTATCTCAAGTGTCCCAATTGGTCATAACACTGATCTCCAGATATGAAATATACTGTTGAAACACTATGCACACTTGTGTGCTCGATAGCTTCAAAAATGTCGAGCTGAATATTGGCCAGTGGAGTAATAGTGAAAAAAAATACAAAATACTGCTTCATCAGCTATAGCCTTGTACAGATCATGTATGTATAAGAAATAGCGCACGTGCTAATACCGTTTTTACACATAAGTGCACATGTATATAAATGAATGAGAATAGCCATATACCTGTATTCGTAATTTTTAAAATAGCACATATATATATATATATATATATATATATATATATATATATATATATATATATATATATATATATATTATATGTGTGTGTGTGTGTGTGTGTGTGTGTGTGTGTGTGTGTGTGTGTGTGTGTGTGTGTGTGTGTGTGTGTGTGTGTGTGTGTGTAAACGGCAGCAAGTGTAGGCATGACTGATACTATTGGTATTTTGTTCAATCAATTATATATACATAATCGGTAGTGGTTACTTGAATTTGCATTGGTTTGTAGATGATCATAAACTCAATTCGGGAATGATATATTGTTGAAATGCAAGTATTTCTTTTTGTCGTGGATTTGCGAAATCGTGCTATATATCACAGAAGAGTTTTCACGATTATTTGATACATACCACAATGAAGACTGTATTAGAATCCATTTTGGCGTTAGCATCGCCGATAAGACTTTGAGGTCTGAGATATATCGGCTGCGTGCTGTCATCGACTGTCTCCAAATAAATCCCAAAGTGAAGCCCATATTTGTCGCTTATACCGAAGTTTTTCATCAGGTACTTCTGGGTCTCCCACACAGTCTGCAGGGGGTCCAGTGGCACAAGTTTTGTCTTCCGTAACGACGGCACGCACACATTGTATGCGCCAGCTTCTATATATACTGACCTACGTCGTGCCATATTGACAATACAGGGTATTTAGTTTATAATCTGCTTGCTTCGCACTTTGTAGACGGCAGCTGTTTTGGATCTACGAATAGTGTTACTGCGTGAATCTAGAGAGATTTTTTTCGCTGAGGTGGGGATGGATGTATGTAAACTACTAGTACTTAGGCGATCGTACATCTCTACTAGTGACTTATTAGCTTCCCACATTAGATTTCTTTTTGTACAGCTGGTATCCTATATATTTTTATTCTACTACCGCTGTTACTTTACAATACAAGTATGTAAATAAATGATGACAACGTGAATGAATACAAATAGATGAAAAAGATAAGGGGTTTAGGCTGTTAGGGTTGGGCCCTGTGATACGTTTTACACAAAAAAGAGAAAGAAGAGAGGAGGACTTTTTACTCTTCTTCCCCGGTAGTTGCGATCATCAGAACCAATGAGATGTGCTAAATATTCAAGCCTTAAATATTAAGATTAATCAACTGTAGTAGAGAGTAGAGACTCTAGAGAGACTAGTGGTAGAGACTACTCTAGTAGTAGAGAGAGAGAATAGAGAAACTATAAACACTTTCTCAGAGAATGTGTTTCTACTTTCTATTTTCTGTGTATTTGTTATTAAAAAAAACCAAAAAAACATTAGTTCGTTTCAAGAAAATTATTCATAGTATGTATCACAGCAAATCGAACTGCTGCGACGAACACTAATTAAATACCTACAAGCTGGTAGTGTAAAAATCGGAGTTTTCAAGTAAACAACATGATTTTGTTTTGTTTTAAATTAAAGAATTAGGTTTCAAATAATCTATCTAATATAATATCGTCTAGTTTTTGCGACAAAAACCAATATTTTAGTTTAAAACATCAACAAAATATTAAATGTATATTATAAAGTTCAAATGTGTACTAAATTTTAAGTTTTTGATTATGAAGTGAACCGATGCCGCACGTGTTAAGTGTATTGTTGGCCCAGTGTGTACTGACTTTTTTAAAATGTACAATATATAATTGTAGTGATACGGAAAAACCGGTCCTCCTTCTCAAGTGTGACGGCAGAGGTACGTGTGAACTTCAACTTTGTGACCCATTCGATTTAGCAGGCTTCGTAATATATTCATAGGAATAGCACCTACTCGCGTCTTGTGAATAGCCTAGTTTATTTACCATGTCTTCAGTAGCAGATTGTGGCCGTGTCTGTTTCACTTTAGTGATCAGATTGTGTTCCATGAGATCAGGAAGTGATATACAATTATTTACATCCGCTTTCTCCGTGACGCTAGAAATCGATGATTTTCTGGTGTAAACTATCGAGTACATCTTTAGATCAATAGCGTAGCTATATGTGTCAGTCCCATGCCTCGCACCACACCTTGCAACTTGAGCACTGTCAGCCAACACTCAGTCGTTGGTCTCAGAAAAAAATCATAGCCGCAATATAAACCTGATTCTTATTCACTTTTTGAAATAACTTATTACACCACATATGTCAGTCTACTAACATCTATCAATTCTACGCATCCGTCTCTTGCAGTTTAACCACTGTCCCCCGAACACTCGATCACTATGTCCAAGAAAAGAGCTTCCAAAATCAATGTCAGCGAGAACATCTCTCTAGGCCCTGTTGTGCCTGAGGGCCAGAATGTGTTCGGTGTATGCCACATCTTCGCCTCTTTCAACGACACCTTCGTGCACGTCACTGACTTGTCCGGTCGCGAGACTTTCGTTCGTGTTACCGGTGGCATGAAAGTGAAGGTAAGTGCGTTCATTAAGTGTACAAAAGTTAGGATTATGCATAGAATGTGTGTAGTTGTGCGGTTCAGTTGCGGGCGCGTTGTTTTAATGTTATGTTACTTTGAAAGCTTGTTTCGTAAAGTGTGGCGTGGTTTTGCGCCATATAATGCCTGCATAAGTAAGGTGTGCGTGTACGAGTATATTCTCATCATTGTATGTGTTAGTGAGTTTAATGAATGTGCGCAATCGTAAATCATTTGTTCACGCTTCGTACATATTTATTTATTTCTGCACGTACAGTCCTCCAGTTATGTTGCAGGCAAATTATTTGTGACAAGGATAAGTGTCGTAATAACGTTGGTAGATTTTAAGTCTATATATATATGAAGTATGCGTGTATTTAAAGATTGCTTTCCAAAAGTTAATTTCTTTAGCCTAGCCCTTGCTAAGTCATGTGCCTTTTCAATTTCTATTTATTTTGTTCGGTTTGCTTTATGTCAAACACGGAAAATGATAAAGTAGTTGAGCGAGTTTATAACCTCTTTGTATATATATTGTAATTATGTTTTTGTTTGTAGGTGCGTATGAACATGGTTTGAATGATGAATCATTATGCTATTAACCCAGCTCATTATGAAAAATCAATGATCATAAATTCTTTCTGAACCAAACCGTTTCGTATGTATTGCCTGGTCTTCATATGTATTGTCCGTTTTGTGAACAATTTCTGCAGCGTAGACAACTTAGCCGAGCTTAATTGTGTTGCAAAATATATACATGTCCGCTACCTTGATTATCAATTCACGTACATATTTATCCACAAGTTGTTCTCGTCCTACTACATGCATACTTGTAAACTCATCCGCCCACGCCCAACTCTCTCAGGCCGATCGTGACGAGTCCTCTCCCTACGCCGCCATGTTGGCAGCCCAGGATGTAGCCGTACGCTGCAAGGAACTCGGAGTCACTGCACTGCACATCAAGCTGCGTGCGACTGGTGGTAACCGAACCAAGACCCCAGGACCCGGAGCTCAGCAAGCGCTGCGTGCTTTGGCCCGTGCCGGTATGAAGATTGGTCGTATCGAAGATGTGACGCCTATTCCCACCGACTCTACCCGCCGTAAAGCCGGTCGCCGTGGACGTCGTCTATAGAGGTGCTTGGTGTATCTCCCTATCTATCTATGTGCTTTATACATGCAGTGTATATATACGCTGTGTGGGTGAGGATGTGGACAGATGGCTGATAGGACCCGATTTTTTTTTGTGGGCGGATTCAAATTTAAAATTAAGTATTGGTCTGCCAGTGCCGGAGTGCGCGTAAATGCCATTCCGGTACCTTGCAGTACGCCAAGTTATTGCTGGAGAATAAAGAAGGTCCGTTGGTAATTTACTTTTGTGTTCGTATCTTGAGCTCTATATCTGAATATTTACATGTATATTGCGTCGGGACCTGGAGCCTCTCGTTATTAGTCGCATATTCGGTTTTGTTCCAAAATTCAGTTCTGCAATTGACTCTGTGCTGGCATATACGGTAGTATGTCATGAGACATACCCGTGACATGGGCTATGGCGCCTAATCTTAGGTACACGGCAACGAGCCTCAAAGTTAGTGTTTCTGGATACGGATCATCTATCGTCTCAGGGAGTATGCTCTTGGCAAAACATAGTACAAGAAACGTAGGAGCACATGTTTTAATGCCGCGAACGGGACAGTTGGAGCAGAGTTACCTCAATATCGTTGTGTTGATCGCCAAATTAACTAAAATACAGCATGATGTACCGACATGGCCAAAGAGTCAGAATCGGACGTTATGTATATGTTTGAAGCCAATAATCGATATGCAGTGTATAAAGTATCAGGGGATTTATTGTTTGGTACTGTTCCTCTTGGTGCCATATTGCTTGCACCTGAAAGTGTTTTATTCTGCATGTATAGCATTTATAGTCTTACTGCTGTATTATATACACATACTTATTCGCTCGTGTGCAATTCAGAAGCATGTACACAATACAATCAATAAAAGTAGATGTGAAAACGAGATGCATATATAAGCTACGCTCGAGTATTTAGCCTTGGGAAACGTGTATACTTTTACCTATATGCTTCTATGCAAATGGTGGCGTGTCTCTGTGTATATGTCAGGAGTGAAGCCGCATTATACATACATAGGCACCAGTATTTGTGGACGTGTGCCTTTTACACCTATTTGGACTCGGTAATACATGTGAGTGTGTATATATATCGGTCGTATCGAAATACACTTATAAATACAAACGTATGCATATCTCAAGATACGTTGTAGATGATCAAGAGAGTATAACAACTACCTTCTCGCTTTTATTCTATAACACAAACAGAATGCACCAGGGATTGGGCAATTCTACTGATACGGTGACATAACGGTTGGCACTATGTACGCATATATAAACTTATACACATATATATATATTTGTGCACACATATATATATACTAGTGTACATAAGTATATATATATATATATATATATATATATATATATATATATATATATATATATATATATATATATATTATGCACATATATATATATATAAATTTGTGTGCACATATTATATATATACTAGTGTGTACATACATACATATACTTCTGTACATATAAAAATATGCTTATGTGCTCATAAAAAACTCTCATGTGCACATATATATGCACATATGTAAGCTTGCATATGCTTCGTTGCATATAATTATATGTTTTATGCACACATATACTTACGCAAAACATAAACATGCGTATGTACGCATATATTATTACTAATATACACACATGCATATATATGTATATATATATATATATATATATATATATATATACCTCGTGTACAGATATATATATACTGTCATGTCCATATATATATACATATGTATGTATATATATATATATATATATATATATATATATATATATATATATATATATAATAACAATAAATATATATATATATATATATATATACGTTACGAGGATTCCACTGTAGTTGGACACTAGTTATCAGTTATTGCAATAGTGTGCTGCCATTTGCCATATTTCGATGTCCTTGTGAACAACATGTCTATTTAGTATGCGGGCGATGTACATGCCTTCTCTATATGCGCACGATATGCAGATGCGCATCAGATATGTGATGTGTCCAGTCTGCAACCGTTCCTGCACACAAAAAATATATTCATCTATATATCAATGATTGTATATATATTATATATATATATATATATATATATATATATATATATATATATACATATATATATATATATATATATATATATATATATATATATATATATATATATATATATATATATATATATATATATATATATATATATATATATATATATATATATATATATATATATATATATATATATATATATATATATATATATATATATATATATATATATATATATATATATATATATATATATGCGTATAAGAGGTTTCAATTTGGAAGCTTTATAACCACCCCTTTCCGAGTATATATATTGACATTCTGCCACATATGTGTGATGCATAACCGAGTCGCCATGAAGTATCTCTAGTGGCTTTGCCACAGACATCACATATTGTGCACGATTTCTTTACTGTTCAGGGGGGTAAAACCTAATTTTTTTTGGCCTTTTTCTTGGGCTTGGGACTGGCTGTCATGTCGAGATCATCGTCGTCTTTCTCCACCATTTCCTCGAGTTCATCCCAGACATCGGTCTCCTCATCGGCAGAGCTACCTTCATTGTCTCCATCCCCAGTGCTACGCACCCGCTTGTTTGCTGTGTGCACAAATATGGGTGGAATTGAGATTCAGAGCGCTTATTAGAAGTGCAAAAGTATGATTAGCATCATACAGTTGTTTTGATGAGTTGCTGATGGGATCTGATATAAATGACAGAAATCGGGATTATATTTCTGTTCCTCACGTGGAATTCACACATAACAAAGACTGTACATGTAGTTGTAGACCTATGTACTTGTTACCTGCAACGAGACAGAACACACACAAACTATCAAGAAGGAACCCCGCCGAATATACACGAACAATGAGTATACTAGAAAATGTAGGCGTACACAATTGCTAACCCCAAACAGACAAGCACATACCCTTTTCCGGATTTCCTTTTTCTTCCCGCTTCTCTTCACCGTAGAACAGGAGTGCGTTTAGTTTGGTCTTCATGTAAACCTAAATATTTAAATAGTGCGTTTAATTTGGTTTTCATGTAGACCTAAAATATTTAATTAGTGCGTTTAGTTCGGTCTTCATGTCGACCTAAAATATTTAATTAATGCGTATAGTTTGGTTTTCATGTAGACTTAAAATATTTAATTAGTGCGTTTAGTTTGGTTTTCAAGTAGACCTAAATATTTAATTCGTACGTTTTGTTTTGTATTCATGTAGGACTAATCTTCATGTAGAACTCAAATAGTGCGTTCAGTTTTTCATTTAGACCTAAACTTTTAATTAAAGCGTTTAGTTTTGTCTTCATGTAGACCTAAAATAGTGCGTTTAGTTTTTTATGTGGACCTAAAACATTCAATTAGTGCGTTTAGTTTGGTTTTCGTGTAGACCTAAAAAAGTTTAATTGGGGTGGGATATGCAGATGATGATTGTAAGCCCCCGAATTAATTTTGTACTGGAGTATAATTGTGGGTATGAGCTTGCTGATCACTATGAACTATAGTCCCCATTACTGGGATATATCTGAAGAAACAAATGCAACTACATATGAACTCCCTAATGGACTACGGGTATACAAACGTGCAGTAAGTGTAAAAGCAATTGCTAGCCAGTAATCTATAACAAGACCAGAGCTGTACAGGAGGTGATGGCAATTGATGGACGGCCAGTTGGCCGAATACTATTAATTTGTAGTGCACGGTATATATCAAGAGTGTTATACGCTCTTCATTCGAAATTTAAACGACGCCTGGGAGGAACTTCTGGTTGGTATAATCCAGCGAGTTGTGAGCGCGTATATCTGCTTGCGAGGCAATCCTTAGGATGCATTGATAATCTACTATATTTATCGACGGTTCCCTACCCCTTTATCCCACATTTGACATACAGCACGCAGTCATGTGGGTGTAGCCCATACGACGAAAGAGGGTTGGTTTCTACTAGACACTATGGAGAGTGGTTCTCTGATTACCTCGCTATACAGATCACCAGTATAAGCCAAACTCCGCATATATATAGTTTGGTTCACGCGTGCGACACCTACAAAGTATGAAAGATACACAAACGCTTGAATCATACGTAGGTGCACACATATATCATCTGTGGTGAGCATCCCCTCGCTCCTAGTATCTCTAAAGTGGTCATTTAGATAGTTCGCACACCTTAGCGACCAATCTCCCCGTCTCTATGTGATGTACTTTAGCGTATCTGTCCAGCCCGCACGAAGCCACATAGGGCAGCTCTGGATGCACCTGAACGCAACGCACTGACCCAGACGCGCCTATGTAGGTGAGGGAGTGGAGTCCATGTTGTTCAGTGTTAAAGGTCAGATACAGACAATGAATATTCATGAAATATACTCGCAAGTGTCGGTAGCGAGGTCTACTTATACGGAGGATAGGTACATTGATTGTGATGTTATGTATCTGCGTTTAGGCCTCGCCCCAACCCCGTCTACTTGCTCGTAGCGTGACAAGGCAACTGCTACCAAATACGAAATAAAACTGATATTAAATACTCCGACTGATGTTGCAAGTAGTATAGTTCCGATATAAAGGAGCCGTGAAGATACGCACCTTTATAAGCGTTGAGTACTTCTCCACTCTCAAGCGAAAGCCGTTTGGTCTCCCCTGCTGCCGTACCGAAGACAACACTCCTGGTATGCGATAAAACATTACAGTTTGCGATTAAATATTAATTAAGACTTGCGATGCAACAATCAAGGCCATATACGAAATAAGTTATCTGATGGTTGGCGACGTATAAACTGAACGACTTCTTCCCACTCGATCATCTTTAGCACACTTGTTAGTAGCAATCCGGAATTCTGCATTGCAGCTAACAAGAAGAACATACTCTTCTTTCTTGTCGTCTTTCATATGCACAACCAGCATGTGTTTACATTCGTTTAAAAGACACTCCAATGGTCACATATTTGTACATGACGCCCACTAACTCTGCGCAAATGTGTAAGCTGGGGTATATACAAATATATCATAATACATCCGAGTATTTGTTTGTGCGTATTCAGATAAGACAATCCCAATAGTTGCCTGCATGTCTACTTGTATACACAGAGGGAGTGTACAGAAGCGTGCGAATCAGGATTCTCGAAGGCGATTTTTCCATCATACTTTGCATCGCTGGTGACAGCCACCGACATAATAGGATGCTCACTGACAGTCTGGTGGAGGACGGGCCGTTTCTTCACTTTTGTATCGTAGTATTGGATCTGAATCGAAGATGAACACAGCAAAAATGAAACAATGAGGAAATAAAAAGAACCAAGTGGAGTACCCGGCAATCGACACCTGCCTCAATAGAAAATTTGCAGACGAGAAAGATTGCAATAAAATATTAAACTACGCGTATATAGTTTTAATAGTCTATTGATAGTGCATTTGTTTGAAATACGTCTATATGTGAGAAAGGGTACTTACAAGCATGCACGTGTATGAATACTAATACATCAGGACACCCGGATTCTAATTTATATCATTCAACTTCTGAAAATATGCGTATTGACGGAGTAACCGCAATGTTTATATACTTACAAATGTGAGTGCTCATGCGAGAAATTATGTTGTTTCTCACGAATACCAAAATAGGTTTGTTTTAATATGTATGTATGCAGCTAACTCGTGCATAATAATAATAACATATGTATATGTAATAATATCAGTATATGTCAGTAATATGTATATGTAATAATAATAGCCAATAATATGTAATGCGTAATGTTTATATGGATAATAGTAATGTGCGTTTACTTGTAATGCTATACATATGAGTATGTTGTTTATGTATGTATACAATAATGTCAGTGTTGATGTTGTTGTTTTGTGTTGTGTGTGCAGCTGCGTATGTATGTAATATGTGTATAGTATGTAATATGTATGTTTATGTATATAAAATGCATATATGTATGGATGTATATATGTATGTGTATATATCTAATAATATGTATGTACAACTCCCCATGCAACTTAATATATAATAATGCGTATGTATGTATGTAATAATACAACTTAATATGCGTTATTGATGATGACATTGATGATTGTTATTCATTACGGTATTGATGTTGTTGTTATTGATGATGATGATGGTATTGTTGATGACATGTAATAATATGTATGCTTAATGGATTGTGTATGTATATGTATACGTTTAATACAGATTATATATGGAAATAATATGTATTAAGTATGTTTCTCTGTCTGTGCATGGAAATATGTATGCATATGATTCATATGATATTAACAATATGTATTCAATATGCACATGTATGTAATAATGTGCATGTATGTATATATGTATGTAATAGCCAATATATATATGTATGTATATGGAAATAATATTAACAATATTAATAATAATGTTATTGTAATAATATAAA
>LUCW03000136.1:0-45000 GCA_001586965.3 Sphaeroforma sirkka
TTCGGATGTTTTATCAATTATATCTTTGACTTGTGACTCCATAACTGGTATATCAGAATCAAATGAGCGAGCGAATGAGAGTTCGGAGGTAGGGATACGGTGAGTGCCTAGATTGGTTGCGCTAGTACCATCAATGTTATTCACTTCGTAAGTCATCACTCTTCTCATCATGGTAGGAAATAACAAAAGGTCCTATCGTCTTAGAAGAGAGTTCGGTAACGTTGGCGTTTCGATTTATAATGTTAACGTAATCGCCGACTTTGAACTGAACAATGTTCTTAGTGTTATTCCATCGGTCATACGCTTTAAGTAGGACGCGATTCTTGTGCTCGAGTAAACAGGGGTAAACAACGTTCTGCATATGCTCGATCTTTTGTAGCCACGGGGTAGCGTGTTTTCGGGCGCAGTTTTATCAAACGTTGCTTGTAATTCACTATAGCGGCCAAAGAAATAGTGGAACGGGAGTGTTCCAGTTTGAGGATTCATGCAGCAGCGCTCATTTAGTATAAGTGCCTTTATTACGTCGGTACAAAACTCACTACCGTTATCAGAACATAGTACTCTCGGGGAAACCGAAGTCATTAAAGACGTGATAGCATAATTCTGCCACTGTATGTGGACGTTTGTTCGGTATTGCATAAAAGCAAGTTATAGCCCGAAGCCACACATAAGAAATGACAGATATATACATCGCCAGTATGCTTGGATCGCGGAGTTTAACCAAATCGACTATGACTCGGCGCATCGGTTGGTCTTCTGTCACACTTTTTAGGTGCCCAACCGTATCGCTTGATCTGGTTCTTTTCACAATCAGTACAGCGTCGGTATACTTCACGTATGGTTTCTTTCAGCGCCGGGTGATCAAGCCCTGCACGAATAGCCATTTTATAAGTATGCTCATATGCTCGATGCGTTAAATTATGTATAATTTTAACTCTACTTTCGAGCTCCTCTAAGGCAGTCAGATTCTGCGTAACGCTGGCTGGATGAACGTCATGTTGGAAAGGGCAACCTCAGTATCAGGAGGGGTAGAGTCCTGAGAAATATAATTGACAACATTGGATTGTTGAAGTATCTTCTTCAGTTGTTTCGCAACTCCTGGCTGTTCTTTTAGCAGCGCTTTAAGTAGTTGAGTGCGAGCTTCAGGTTCTCTTAGAGTTTTGAGTCTTTGATCCATGGCCTTAGCTAGTTTCATGTTTTTTTACGATCTAATGCCGTTTCAATCGGCATTACCTCGACTGCAATCTTGTTGGGTGCATGTGTTGTACGAGTCTTGAGCTTTTGTTCAAACTCTTTAGACTCCTCTAGTTTAGCTAAGAATTCGGTTGAGGGTTTCCACTTAGTGGTACCTGCAGGACCGATGCGACAAACAATGGTGTGTTTCCAAGGCGTCTTCTTAATAGAATAGGATCCCTGATACAAGAACGTGTCGGTTTCACGGTCGACATAAATAGGTTCGTCTTGAATCATATTAATTAAATCACGTATCCATGGGTCGGAGTTACGTAAGGGACAACACAGCGTAATGGTAGATTTAGTAATATTAACATAATTTAACAACTGTGCGATAAGTTGACAAGGTGGGTTAGCCCACGCATTATGCTTTGATAAGTCAAGCTGAAATGCATCACCTTTTAGGATGAGTCAACGACCTATATTCAGAAACCTGTTTGTTATGTTCTGCGGCGAACATATCAACAGTAAATGGACCCCATCGTGATTGAGCGAGGTTAAACCATTTCTTATTTAGCATCCAATCGGTTGCTAATAACTCTTTGACTGTTTTCTGGTAGTCGGGCACAAGTCGAGAGAGCATGTCAGGAAGATGGTTATGTATTCCTGGTATGTGTTATATTAAAAGCGAACTTGGCAATAATGTCATGCCAGCGGCTCACCAACTGTGAATCAGGGTTCATATCTTTTAAGTATGTTAAAGACTTTTGATCACAGGCAACAGTAAAGTAACTTCCATAAAGGTAGTCTTTAAACTGTCTTAGCGCAGTAACTATAGCAAGGAGCTCTTGTTTAACGGTAGGTAATTCCGTTGACTCTTATTATAACTCTTGCTAAAGAATTGTATGTAGCGCGGTTTACCATTTATCGTTTGGTAAAGCACTCCACCTACCGCTCGATCTGAAGCGTCGGTTGCTACTTGGAATGGGACACCATCCACAGGGTACTGCATGATGGGTGCGTCCATTACTTTACTTTTGACTAGTTTAAATGCATAATCACATTCTTTAGTCCAAAGCTTTCCCAAAGGTCCTTTGTGCAGCCGTAGGTGACTGAAAGGCTTTAAGTAATGAGAAAGATGCGGTACCGAATCCGAGAAGAAGTTAACAAACCCACACACAGAGTTCACATCTCTTCCAGTAATTGGTGTTGATAAATCCAACAGAAACTGTTTCTTGCCAGGATCAATTTCTACCCCTGCTGCAGATACTTTGTAGCCAAGTAAGTGTATAGTATCTTTAGCAAAAGAACACTTGTCTTCGTTAATCTTAAGTTTAGCATGATTAAGTCGCTTTAAGACTTCTTTAACGAGTTTAGCATGTTCATGTGCTGTCTTTGTAAAGATAACTATATCATCTAAATAGACTGATACGTTATACGACAGGTCCGCAAATAGTTCCATCATAACTTGTTGGAAGAAAGAAGGTAACATGTGTAAGCCTTCAGGTGCACCTTTAAACTGGTACTTCTTACCTTGCCAAGTAAAGGAAAAGTATTTCCTATGAGGCTCATATATCTGTAGTTGATGGAATGCAGCTTTTAAGTCTATCTTGGAAAAGATAGTCGCACCCTCCATTTTGCGTAGTATCTCGCTTATCTTAGGTAAGGTAAAACTATGTTGCGGAATTAGTTTGTTGATTGGCGACAGGTCTAGTACTACTCTTGTTTTACTAAACGTTCCATCAGATTTATATTGATCGACCGCTAAGAGAGCTAAGTTATCTGGGGTTGCATCATAATTGATTTCAATTAGACCCTGTTTTAACCAATCTTCGATTTGGGTTTTGACAACGTCTTTGTGTCTCCAACTCACGTAGTTATGTGAAGGACACTTTAACTTAGAGAAGTCGACGTTTGTTAAGTCAAGTCTATCGTACCCATTAGAGAACTTAAACATACACCAGTCAGTTATTGCAATCTTCCTGTTTTGTATAATTAAGTCCATAATTATATCGGTGAAGTGCGGAATCATATCCTTTGCTTCACCTTCCGGAGGTTTAGGTATCTTTAACATATTATCATCTGACTGATCTTTATTCGGGTCTAGCCCATTAGGCAGACCAGTGAGTGTTATACCTAAACTGAGAAGATCAGTCATACCTATAATTAAATCGTATTTCTGAGACATGTCAGTAACGATTAGGTGAGTCTTCACTTCTCTTCTATCTGACAGCATTATGTGTGCATAGTCAATGGCTTGTTCGCAAGTAGTAACTTTGCCATTTCCCAAGATTAAATCAGTTGTTTCGTTATGGACAGCCATATCTGTAGCGTAGGCTACTCGGCGTGAGATAGCAGAGACTTCAGCCCTGGATCAAATAGTGCCATAACTTTTTTTCTCCATTTACGAAAACTGTTTGAAAGATACGTTCATCTCCTTTGGTATAGATTTTATTGAACATTTTCTCATAATCTTGCTCTAGTGCACACATATGGTACTGTCAGTGCTTAACTTGGACGTCTGGTAAGTCCTTGCAATCCTCTTTGTGCCAACCGTTAGTACCCTTGCAAATAGCACACTCTTTCATATAGTGTCCAAAATCTGGCTTGCCTGGTGCACACTTAACAGGGTCGTGTCTACCATTCCACTTGCCATTACGTTTTGTGAGGTTGTAGCCACACTTCTTGCAAAGCGCTCTCACCTTCTTTTCACCTTTCGGTTCGGAAGTAGAGCCAGTACCCCCTCCAGTAGTAGTGCGAGGTTTCTTAGTACTACGCGCAGTATTAGTCTCTACTGCGTTTCGCTTAGTGGGCTGGGTGTAGCTCGTGGTACTAAGTACTCTAGTAGAGGAATTGGTATGCTTGTGAACTATCTTCTCAAGGACAGACCAAGGCATAGATCGCAAATCACCATAGGCGATGATGTCATCATTGACTTTCTTAAAGAGGTTAGCTCCCAGAGTCTCCATCATCTGACAAATTAATAAATATTCGCCAGTATAGGTACGACCACCCATCCGAGTATTCATATGTGTCATATGAGCTAGAGCACCTCGAATTGTGGTATCGTTCGCAAAGAACTTGCGAGACTCTAAAAGTTCACGGTCACGTGCATCTTCAAAAAAGGTGTTAAGTATATTATCACGCAACTGGTGCCAGGGTAGGGCTTTCCAGTTGGGCTCATGTGCCTTCAAGATAGTTCGCCATTCACCTGGCTCACAGAAATGAATAAAGGCATTCATCATCTGCTTATCCTTAAGGCTGGCAGACTCCTTGTTGGTCGAAGGCCTTCAGTGTCTCCACTGTACTCTCATTAGTAGAGAAATCGACCTCAGCCTGCGCGTTACCTAGCTGCTTTATAAAGCTTGGTTCTAAGTGCTCACGAGGCTCATGCTCAGTGCTACGAGCTGCTAGTGCCAAGATGGTGTCTATTTCCTTTCTCTTGTTATCGAATAGATAGCGAATGTTATCCGCTTTCCTATCGTTAAGGTCAGAGTCATTCAATAGACGGTCCTCAAGGACTTGCATACCAGAGCGTAATAGCCTGAGACGAGTATGTCTGATTCTCACTTCCTCATCCTCAGGATTAGAGCGGGAACTCTCTAACGAGGTACTGGTGTAGCGATTGCCAAAATCGTGATTACCAGGGTTAGTTGGCAAATGAGGGTCGATATTACGAGGATGGTAAGCCTCATCGAGTTCCATACGATCATATCCTCTGACAGGGTTAGGTTTGTCAAGAGGATGGTCAATGGTAGCATCAGAACTATAGAGATTAAATTTTGAAATATTTTCTCTCTCGCCAGTGGTAACTGGCTTAGTGGTAAACATACTGGCTGGTAAACCAGTAGGTCTCGGGTTCGAAACTGGGCCCGAATTTTTCTTCTTCTTCGGTATAGGAAGAATGTCAGCCAAGTGGGACACGATAGAGGGGTCTACAACTGCTGCTGCCGCTAGCTCCTTCAAGAGCGCTTCAGTGCGGTTCAATTGGCGTGGAGATTGAGAGGATCCAACCACTCGTTGTCGAGTAATGGCGTCCTCAGCTTCGGCCCCAAGATTTGAGCTGAATGGAATGGCTTCTCCATCGATGGCGAAACCGAAATTTTCGGACAGGTCCAATACTTCATTTTCACTCCGGATTTGTGCTGGAGTATCCTTTAGATGTGGAATTATAATGCCCCCGACATTCGTATCCACGAATTTTCCAGCCTTTCGACGTTTATCCCCAATATTTGACGGCACGTGGTCAGGGGTCAAGCTGGGGTCCTGAGCTTCACTCCTAGGTGATACACGGACGCTGGCGAACCTTTCCGCGGTAGTAGATACCTCTTCTTCCAAGGCTTTAGGATCCGACGAGTCATCCTCAGAATAATCCTCTATACCATCCTCAGAATTTGCTTCCCCAACAGTTTCCTCGGCAGGCTCAACTCCAGACAGGCTAGGTGTTTCCACAGGGACCTCAGGAACCTCGGCAGGCTTAGCAGGCTTAGAGCTAGCGGCTCCCTTGCCTTTAGAAGTACCCTTAGCCATAGTATTTGCTGGATAGTAAATCGATGTCAGACAGTCTAGAAGCAGTACACTACTGTAACTACTAAATAACTGAAAAAATGTAAACTTCGATGGAAATTACTAGGTTTCAAACTATATTAAACTAAAATACAATTTAGTCAGTTAGGATTTAGCAGTGGTAGCTTGTGTAAGAATGATCGGGACTGCCTCTTGTTAAGAGCCTAAATATCCTCGATCACACAGGGCGTACCTCTAGCTGTTCTTTATTGAATAATTTTCACTAGAAGTACTAAGTGTTCATGACCATTTGCCTAATTTGTAAATAGACATAATAACGTAAGTCACGTTAATACATTAACTGACTAAATTGTATTTTAGTTTAATATAGTTTGAAACCTAATAATTTCCATCGAAGTTTACACGACTCCCTCTTAGCTCTCTAACTCTAATGGGCTATGTTTACGGCATGTGGCTCTTCTACAAGACATCAGTGGCCGACCTCCCACAGGATAAGCGTCAGAAGCTGGTAGCAGCCTTCAGGACGTACCCGCCGGCTTTGGAATACTACTAATTGCAACGCAGCATGGAAGAAATTAACAAAATTAACCAACCGTTTCAGCCTCACTCGTCAGGATAGTTTCACCGATAGTGACGAGCGACTTTGCAATGACCACCGACAGTACGTGGTTAATGCAACCCACTACTTAGTCCTCTATAGTAGACGCTTACCGATTCGCGATGAATCGTAGTTCTCAGCACAAGCAACTCAAATTCTGGGCGGGACAACATGATGTTCAAACACTCTCATCCAGTTCAGTCGATGTACCTGTGGATAACACCAACGACAACGACGATATGGTACCCAGTAACGCTATCGGACCATTGATGGAGGTCGAAGGGACTGGCAGTAGCACCAGGTAGATAACGTTGACATTGTTGATGAGATGGAGGTTGACGATGCTTCTGTTGTGCGAATGACGGAGGTAGATGATGTTTCTGATGTGTGATAGTCTGAAACTGATAGAGTTGTCGATGGTTCTGGCGATGCGAGCCAGGGTTTAGACGTTCACACCGATATTCTTCCAACTAGCGTCGCAGATAGAGAATACAATTAAATTGATGGATGATGTGGTTCCAATAAAGGGTTAGGTCGCTAGTCTGTATTTTGGTATTCGAATTATGGTAAGAGTACAGCTTTGTACATTCGATTTTTTAATTTTCCCACGAGGGGTCACTGCACTTTATTTTATATTTTTATGCGTCGCTAATCCACGCGTGATTCTGGCGACTGAAGGTTGTAGTTCGGGGCAAGACACTGACGAATTTTTAGGACAAGCCACGAATCTGACACTATCTGACCCTGGCATAGTTCTACCTTATACGGTCAAGGTGAACACGGCTCTTTATTTAATATTATTTCATGGAATTAATTACGACACACTTTTTTGTCGTACAAGGGTATGTTAAGGTTTTTCGTAAACTGATGGTCTCTCAGATTTGAGCTCGATCTAATTTAGTTACTAATAATCAAAATATTCTTAGCGTACCCTCACGTACTACGAATATATATATATGTAATTTTTTTTTTTTTGGAATAATAGACATTTATAAGAATTAATAAACTCTATTCGGTAAGTGTCGAACTTCAGAGCGTTGTACAGATGTTCTGTATCTACACGAGATTTCCAAAGTTATCGGGTCAAAATGACGCCTTCATCGTAATAACCATCAGAACCCCCATCATGCTGGATACGAACAGCATATAGATAGATATAATATAGTATATTAGGCGATCGTGTAGGTCAAAAGTTGTACTCTATGTTGGGGAAGATAGAATTTCAACTGTCTCACAGATATGGTGGTTCAGTTTATGAGCCCCCTTCGCGGGTCAACAATTTAATACTCGATGATGATCTCGGTCATGAAAAATGAATTTGTACGATGCTGCTACACGTCGATGTCACAAGAAAACATTGAGTGATCAAATGCAACGAAGTATAGAGAAATATCGGGCCTTACTATAACCAACCAAGTTCGACGTTCATATCGCACTTGCTACACGGCGACACTTGCGGCACAGGTTTACGAACTCGAACGCGTACCCCTTGCTGAGGCTCGGCATATTAGAGTTCCATATTTATTGCTGTCTTGTGACCCAAATTATACTCTGTGCTGCACCCAGCTATTATCGCCTCCTATTTAGAAATTTGTCACAATATGGACCCTTGCATCCGTGATACAGCAACACCCGACAAGTATATACGTTCGTTGTCATGCTTATTCGGGCTGACGTGCAGTGTGAGATTGCCTCCGCGTTCACTGGACTGATAAGCAATCATCTCGATCATGTCGGATGACGCGCCAGACTTTGTCGTTGACGTAGTCTTCCATTGTAGGTACTCCCGCCAGAAGGCACCTAAGTTTGTGTCGGACAAGCGATGAACGCAAGAATGAGCGTATATCAGTATGAGCCATAGATCTACTACACAGGCTATTCGATTTGTTGGATCGCAGTCATCACCTCTGCAAAGTTAGATGATTTTTTTAATCGATTCTATGGTCTAGAAATATCAATACGAAGTGAAGGACATGTAGCGGAGAATTTCGTACAAAAGTACAGGTGAGATGTTTCTGACCCAGGCGAGGAGTGGATTGCTGCTGTCTACAAATTACATAAGAGTATTGTCAGTTGAGACAAGACGTGATCGAGAGGAAAAATTTGGGGTTCACGAGGTCAGAGCTTCTCTCTAGATGTCGTATTGATCTTTATGGATCTACACAACAATTGCTGAAAAGGCGTTGTAAAGTATGCTCTTGACGGAAACTTATAAGTGAAATACACTACGTTAGCTGCCTTAATTCGGAACAGAGCGATAATTGAGTTGAAAACTCAGAATGTGTTTCTTACCTAGGACACAGTGAGCAGAGCCCGTCACTGGATCTTCAGACACGCCCAGATTTGGAGCGAAAAATCTGCTCGTGAAATGAGCTGTAGGAGTATATAGGCGCAGTCGATGTAATAAGATCGCTGATGTAGTGGTATTTTTTACTTCGAGATTCGTTACTTTCCAGACTTTAGAGTGAATTAATAAGAATATATGCCAATTAAAGAATCAAGATGTGCTTTCTGAGAAGAAGTAGAAAGGGTGGATTACATACCGTCTCCATTGCGCACATCGCCTGCCGCGGTGGCAATCAGTGCACTTCGTCCGCTTCCCTCTAATCTTGCTATGACACCTAGATCGATACGATAGAGGCAAGAATACAGTGAGATATGAATTGAATTACTGCCGGTTGCAGAAAGCGAAGCACTGACACGATAACTAAGAATGTATCGGTTGGGAACGAGAATTTAAAAAGCATGTGGGACTTGTGGACATTCTTATATACCGTAAATACACATAAACATTTTATACGCGATGTAATTAATATATGCATATTTTGCATGTTTTTCACACCCTTACCGTATTGTGGGTCGATACTGGAGAAAGCCTCAGGCCTAATCTCGGCAATTTGGTAGCGAGAGTCGGCCACCCTAACCACCGGAGACTTGTTATTCGCCACTTGCCAATTTTTAAGGCCAAGAGCCTCTGTGATGAAATTGCGGTACGACTCCGACAGGTCATCGAGAGGCTTGACATTATCTATAGGGAAGTCCAGCGTAATGATAAGCTCATCGAGCATTTGTTCGCAGCGGGCGACCTATTATGAGTCGAGAGGGTCAAAAGAAAAGTTGTCACGGTTAGTACAAAGGCAATGAGAACAGGCTACAATACAAAGTCAATTATGCCTGATAGTATCATGAGCTGATACGCATTCTATTTTAGCTATGGAATGAAAAGTCATCGTGGTATACCCGAGAGACATACCAAGATTTTGCACGGATGAACACACGTGTACAGCACTGCAACCGAACGTCACTTACAAGGATACCCGAGTGTACACTATGGAATTTGATAGGTTTTGCAGTATCGGCTTGACCGGACTCCCACAGGCGGTGAGCGCTGGCCAGTGTCGCGTGTCCGCACAATTTAACCTCAACAGTCGGCGTGAACCAGCGTAACTGCCACTCATTGCACACTCTATCTGCAGTTGAGTGATTATATATTACCAAACGTGACTGTACTGAAAGTCTCAAAATACCCAAAATATTATCGTATACATTGAAACGATTGCTTAACAAGTCTTTTTCTAAAATTGCGGATAGTTCAAAAAAAAAACATTAGTTAGTGTCCAATGACCAAATAATCACAGCTACGGCAACGGTACTCACCATCTGTTAATGGTAGAACATATGCAGTCTCGCTCAGGTTGATTTCACGCGCTAAGCCTTGCATCCACGCATCAGTTGTCTTCGAATCTCTCGGCAGACAAACAACCGCGGCAGGATTGCCGGTTGTTGCGTAGGTGTCGAGTGAAGTGACTGTACATGCATTTGATGTGGCAAGATTTTCAATTATACAGAATGCGGAATATCGCAGAATAGATGCTGACACCCAATCTATTTTTGTAATCATGAACTCTACAGAGATGCAGCAAGGAGATTGTGACGTACATTGTTGCTGAGAGGGATTTGAATGTACCTGATTTTGTAACGAAAGCGTCCACAACAACGTATGACTGACGACGATAGCTATCCGTATCAAGCGAGAAGTCAAACCAAGGATCCACGCCGTGCACAATGGGCGATAGACTGTTACACACGAATCCACAGCTGCGAAAGAGTGGCAAATTATACATCAAAATTTCTACGAGGCTGATGAATACCAGGCATAGTAGCAATGGAAATGAAATCCACACAAAACCGAGCGACAGATACCAGTTATGAACGTATCTCGAACTTCAAACAACCGCGACCGACGTGGATACTCAGGATTGAGATGAATTACGCGAACAAAATCTCTCATCTTGAAAAAATCAGGATTTGGCAGGAATTGATTGAGACTAGTCGTCGCATTGTCTAAAAAAACTTCAGAAATTGGTCGTGACTACACACTTACCTAACATAGAAGCCTACCAGATACGCCTTTGCAATCAATGCCATGGTCTTAATGTCTCGCTAAAACGAGCATTAGATGGAAGTTTAGTTCAAGACATGCTTTAAAAAGGAATGTTTTGAGCTACGTGCATGAGTATTCTTAGATCTATGATAAGAGCCAATGTCAATATCGAAACATTTAACGCGACACTTCAAGCCACTTTATTCTTCACGCTACCTACCGAACATCCCGAAAAAGCGGATCCAATAATAAAAAAAACTCTGAATCGCATACGCAGCGCTGCAATCTGACGTAGGATATATAAAATGATTCCAAACTTACGTGCTTCGCGGTTATGACATCTACGTACGCAGTAAGCATCGCATGAGCAATACCCATTCGTCGATAGGGCAAGTCACAGACCACGGAATGGATTGCCAGTATGGAGCCTTGGGGATCGTGTTCAGACATGGTTTCTTCCAGGAACTCTGTACATCTTGTGGCGTTTATGAAACCAATCACCTAAACAATACAAAGTCCGTGAGTTCAATTATTTCTTAATTCAACCTTAAACCTCAATGCGCATTCGTGTGGTGTCGCCCAACTATAAAAAACTACCCAGACATTTAAGCTACAGACGTCAACTGACCAACTGTGTTTAATATACTGATAAAGTTCATATATCTATAGTATACGAATGATTCGAATACCCATAGAGGAGCGCGTAATAGATTCCAAATGTAATAAATTCGCATTATCTTACAGTACTCGCACATCCATAATGATAAATACCTTTTCACCATCGTGCACAGCAGTGAAATAGTCGCCAGCTTCTATGAGACGCAGCCCCATGCTCTCGTGAGTGCCTGCTTCGTCTACAGGGAAGCTAGAGTATGCGATGTATGTTAAATATTCATAGTATATACGAAACAGAGCGTAAATAATAAGAATACTCGGTTGTCAAGAACTGTACATAGATAATGCCAGAGAGGACATGAGATATTATATTGTTTGCGTAGGTGTAGTTACACGCACAATATTAGCACTGTGATCTAAAATCCCGGTTAAAATAATAGATGATACAACCTTTGTTTACTGAAGAGATGAAATCGCATAAGATGCCAGTCTTATAAAAAAAATTGTTGGTAGGAAGTTTGTACATATTTAAATATCTGCTTTGCACGGTGAGAAATTGAAACGGAGATATACTTTTTAAGAGAGTGAGCAGGATACCCTTGATATCTCGCAAAGACAATATACCAACCTACATATATCCAGAAACTTAATGTTGTTATCCTCAACAAAATATAGCAACAATCAATACCTGTCAACCATAAAAAATAACACCGAACTCGATCACAGCGAAAGAAGGAAGCAAGACACACACCATCGCCCCTCCATGTCCACGAGCTGATCAAAAGTCGCATATCCGCTCGCAATGGCTTCACTTGCTAAGCACAACTGGAGATCTGAGCCATCCCATTTTCTTGGGTGTATTGTGCACTTCATTGCCTACTTGAGTATGTGATATCGCAGTACATACACCTCATTTGATTCCAACACACACCACGCATCAGACATTTGTACGAAACAAATACTTGCAGATGCACCATGGACCATGGTGCACATATCGCGTAATATTCGCGAGAAGTATATAGGGTTTTTTAGGGAGTATTTATTAGGAAAATTAGTGCCATACCAGAGTGTCAGGCCTGACACATTTGGTGTCATCATGTTTACTAATAAATGCATACGCCAAAGACCGCATGTAAATATTTATTTATACTCACTGTAAGATTCTGACCCTGAGGTCGGGCGGGCGGCCTGAGGATATTGAAGATTCTGACCCAGAAGATCGTCCTATATGCATCGGACTACCAATATTACAATCGGAATCGTGTTATGTAATCCAATTTAAATCTCGGGCAAGGATAAAGTATATGACTCTTGAATCCAGACACATAGTGCCATGGTAAGCTGGAAATAGCATGCGAACGCTCGTGTGTATTGCTTTAATTATGCTGTGTTTTTTTCATTGCCAACTTTTGATTAAATAAATCTTTCAGCTTGTGATACCTGGTAATCAGTTAAAATAAAGAGTTTGATTTTGACCGCTACATAGCACGTTTATCACCGTATTCGTTTTTTCGTCGTCACCTTCAGATATAATCGTTTACTAGCAGTGGCAGCTGCAGTAACGATGACCATATAATTAGCGAGTGGGTATTTTTAAGTGCATATCCATCGTATTCGCGCACTGATTGAAAAACATGACTCGTGTTCGAAAATAGCGACGAGTCAAACCGTGCATTTTGAATCTAATGAAGGGAAGAACAGGCCCGATTGCCACCAATGTTACGTTAATCACAAATTCGTAAACAAATATATAGACAAACATGTGTAACTGTATTATCGACTACAGTAGATTCAGGTTCACAGTGCTCTTGCGTGAAGGGACGAACTCTCTCAGAGCCCCATGGTTTACTTTAATGTGTAGATATCTATCCTACAATACCACCACAAGCTCATATGTGTACCTCGACAAAGCTTGAGTGATATGTGTTTGAAAATCAGCATCAAGTCTTTTGATTTGCACTATTTACGACCCACCAGGAGACTCGAAGAAAGAAGTCGAACTGAATATGGACATTCCAACAATACAATACGGACTGCCCGAGTAATTTTCCGATCGACTATTCCAAGTTTTGAACAGCAGTAACTTTGGGGGATGGTAAAATATAGATTCAAGAGCTTTCACAATTCATGCTCTATATAGGGGTAGAAAATATAATAAAAAAGCATGAGGTCAGGAAATATGTGTAGTGTCGCTCACTCCGTCTGAAGTGATTTTGGAGCATTGACGTTAGAGTTCTCATAACTAGCAGCTGATTGTATACCGACAAATAAAACAAATAAATCATGATATATAATTTAGAAGGCTATGGTCATAAAAAAATAAGGTAAGTACAGTACATCTCCGTCATTAATGAATTCTTCAATACTCGACTTTGGTACACACCTTGTTGAGATTGGAGACAGGCCTGGAATATTCAATAGATACAATCCAGGATAAAATCGAGGACATCGGGAATGTCTGTAAGGATATATATATATATATATATATATATATATATATATATATACATACACACACACACACATATATATATATATACATACATACTTGCATACATACATATATATATATATATATATTTGTATAAATATAATTGTCTATGTCTATCTATATACCTATCTCTATACTTATCTATACTTATATACATATACACATGTATATATATATATATATATATATATATATATATATATATATATATATATATATATATATATATATACATATGTATGTATAAATATTTGTCATAGCATATTCATATCTATCTATCTATGCGTATACGTGCATACATATATTTATATGCATATATATATATATACGTATATATATATATATATATATATATATATATATATATATATATATATATATATATATATACATATACACATGTATAGATGATATATAGACAAACATATTTATACATCCATATCATATATATATATATATATATATATGCGTGTGTATTTTTTTTATCAGGAGTCTATATATATATATATACACACACACACACATATATATATAAATATATATGGATGGATAGATAGATAGATAGATAGGTATGTAGATAGATACATGTACAGACAGATATACAGATAATGTGAAAGCGGGTATGGGTTTGTGTGCGTATTCGTTGCATACTGAGGTCATGACGATTAACAAATGTCACAATTATACACCCAACGGTGAGATATAAGCAAGAGATTCAAATAGGACAAAATATTATTATGCACAAACACACACGCACACTTCAGAAAAATAAAGACGTACAAATTGGGCCTGTGTCGAGTATTTTCTCCGAATATAGACTATTTCGTTGCTAGTATACTCTCTTGTTCACTTTGGTTCAGAAGAGTCATTGCAAACACTATAAAATTCAGGATGCAAACGACGCCATTTCAATTTGTAACCTTGCGGCTTACATAGAGGTTTTAAACAGGATACAGAACTTTGCTATACACCGACTACCGTCCACCAAGCCAACAAGAACTGAGCTAGTTAAAGCCAATCTAAATGGTCATCGCACACAAGTTTGTAATTTCATCTATATAGATATTTATTTTGAAGATGAAAGTAAAGTTCTGATGAGCAAGTCTCAGAACGTGATACGTGAAATACGTCTATTTGAAGGCGCATAGGTTTTATGGTATGTATCTGAATAATATATATTGGGATACTAGGCGTTTATTGGATAGACTTCTAAATCAAAACAGTAGTTATTGATTGTGCAATAAGTATACTTTGACGCTCTTACAAAATATTTTTTACAAAAAAAATTGAAAAGAATATCGCATCTATTCGATGAGGTATTTATTTTTATTTATTTATTCAGCCGTCGCTTTGGCGCGAGTCGAATTTCTGAACTGACTATAAGAGTTTAGAGTCTCTCTACAGAGTAGACTGACGCAGAACAAACACCCGAGGGTTAGCGTGCACGCATCCATCTATTTTCAATACAAGATTGACTACAGAGACTGCCAAGATGCCTAAGAAAGAAGGTACACTCACGACACTCATCAGGTGTCGCTATTGAATATGTATGTGCATGCACACATAAGCACACACACCCACATCCACACCCACATCCACACCCCCACCCACATATCTATACTTCTATATATATATATATATATATATATATATATATATATATGCGTATATATATATATATATATATATATATATATATCTACGTACCTACTATTTACCTCCCTAACTATCAAACTATACATCTATAATATATATATATATATATATATATATATATCAATATCTATATCTATATCGAGATATATATATATATATACATATATATACGATATGTATATATATATATATATATATATATATATATATATATATATATATATAATGTTCAAATTCAAACACTCCTTTTATATGTGGGGTATATATATATATATATATATATATATATATATATATATATATATATATATAATGTTCAAATTCAAACACTCCTTTATATGTGGGGGTGTGCGTGCGTGTTCATGTTTTGTGTACACACGTAAGTTCTACGTGTTTATACGAGTATTTGCAAAAGCACACGAGTCCTATCTTTAATAGTACAGATTTCAAATTTTTTTATTCTCAACAAATATATGCGTGTTTGATTGTTTAATATGTCGCTAATGTGTCTCTAATTGAAGATGTGCAAATCTTGCATGTCTAGTACACGCTGTTAATTTCGTCGTCCATAGCTATAGGCTAGCGAAGATTGTCTTATATTTACATTTGTTCGTGCCGAGTTTTTACGAGCTGCTGATCATTTTGACACTCGCTCGAGGTCGAGAGCAAAACGTATCATGTTACACCTTGCGGACGCACAGATATTCGAAATTTGCGTGTACATTTCCGATCTACTCCTTATGCAGGATAGATAAGCTCTGCATAGTCTAAAATTGGTTGTTCCCGATATATTAGATCTGCAGATGGTATTTTGTTCTTGAATCTGGCGTGTGGATATATATGTACAGCAATTTCCGAGGCTAACCATATTCCTACTTCCAACACAACAGAATTCGCTGACTTCGAACAGACATGGGATGTTCCACTACTCAACACATGCTTTGAGTTGCCCAAGCTATTCTGCTTCGCCTTCTTCTGTGCACCTTGCTTTGCATATAAGCAGCGAAGCCGGCTATTAGGTATGGTATCAATTAACGGTCCTTGCATGCTCAGCTGCAAAACCGCATCTCAAGTGCCCCGTGTAGGTTTTACTTGCGGTATTGTTACCCGTGCTCGCACAGCTGTAAAATGCTTGTAGCATTTAGAGAACTTGTCTCTATTTCAAAGAAGAATGCGTACAATCGGTGACTGCGAGTGACCTCCAACGATTGTTCATCGTCTGACTCGATATTGTCCCTCAACCCAGTCCAGTCTAATCGTTGATCGTAATCAGTTTGTTTGTCTTCTGTGCGATTTTGTTCTGGCAAGAAAACCACCTTATTTGTGTAACCACCAATTTTCTTATAGATGATGATGTTGAGAACCGCTATGTGTGCTGTGCCGGCCAGATCTGTGGCGAACACTGTAACAAGGTCACCGACCCTTGCCCTCAATTCTGTCTGTGTGTGGAAGTCTGCTGGTGCTTCTGGTGTGCTATCGGAGCCAATCGTTCGCTGATGCAGCAGGCGTACCGTATTCAGAACACGTGGCTAGAGAACTGCATGATCTGGTGCGCGTGCATAACCTCGTGGATTCGATGCATCCTCTCCTTCTTTGTTGGTATGTAAATTCATTAATTGGCTCTACACTTTGTCTACTCCTGCTAGATAGCGATGACCAATGCACATGTGAACGTTCCGTCTTTGGATATTCTGCCGTGACATCGCCAATGGCCTTTTTAATGTCTCAAATAATACTTCAAAATAATGTATCCGACACTCCACTACTTCCTCCTTACAGACATTCCCGATGTGCTCGATTTTATCCTGGATTGTATCTATTGCATATTCCAGGCCTGTCTGCAATCTCAACAAGGTGTGTCCCAAAGTCGAATATTGAGAAATTGTTTAATAACGAATGAGATGTACCGTACTTTCATTTTCTATTTATTTCTTCATGACCTATATCAGCTGTTAGTTATGACAGCTCTATACATGATGCCCAAGTCAAAGCTCCGAAATCACTTCAGACGGAGTGAGCGACACTACACACATTTTCTGACCTCGTGCGTTGTATCTTATTTGCTACCTTTATATAGAGCACGAATTGGATATTCGAAAGCCCCGAGTCTAAATTGTACGGCACGCCCCCTAAGTTACTGCTGTCCAAAACTCAGTATCCTCCATCGGAAAATTACTTGGGCTGCCCGTACTAAATTGTTGGAATGTACATATCCTGTCCGATTTTCCTTAATTTGAGTAGTGTAGGCAGTATAGGCGTGATCGCTATTTGCTTTCTCGTTCCCCTGGTGGGTCGTATATAGCGGAAAGCAATAACTTGATGCCGACTTTGAAACACATATCACTCAAGCTTTCTCGAGGTACACGTATAAGCTTGTGGTGGTATTGTAGGATAGATATCTTACACACTAAATAAACCATGGGGCTCTGAGAGTGTTCGTCCCTTTATGCAAGTGCACTGTGAACCTAAACCAACTGTAGTCGATATTACACTTTCCCGTTTGATACAAGGACACAACTCAATTGTAGTACACTATAGGCACTTTGGTGGCGTCTGAGCCCACTTCGTTGGTATCACATATACAGAATTATGGAAAAAATGGTCGCCGCTGGAAATCTGGGTGGCGCACTGCATACACAGCTTAAGTTGCTGATGCTCATCCTACTGATTTTGTGTGTATATAGTATATACCTAGCTATTCAGTCGATGCTCTTTCGATGGTCATTATCAAATACATAGTAGAACAAAGGTAGATATGGTTCAATTTTTACATTTACATTCAACGGTACGGTTTTTGTAATATATTAATACCATATTGTACTACACGATCCACCTCTGCAACAAACGGAGCTAGCGCACGACTAAAATTGTTCTACTATCATGAGCCAAAATAGCCGCGCACTTGCGGTTGGGTCTGTTGCACCTGACAATCGAGCGTACAAATAGCCGTGTGAATCTTCGGGTTACCTTTCGATAATTCGTTCTTTCTCAGTGTATGCAGGTACCAATTCGGAGAATAACTTTCGCGATCTTTACATATTTTTTACCCACCGTACCGCAATAGCTGTTTGACTTCTATCGGCGCGGTGTTTGGTTAGCCCGAATCTGTATTTTCAAAACTGGTACAACTAATACAACAGACGACACCTTCACGCCTGAGCTATAATCAGGTGTCAAGTATAGCTCGCGATCCTGAGAGACATACTAATTATTCGTACCATCAACATGATTTGAACAACACAACTTGAAACGGCAAATGGTATGTAGCGCGGAACTTTATTATTAGTGGATGCTGGAATACATTCCAGGATTATTTATAGCTACACTTGTACGTCCGCCTAGTTTGAACCAGGCCCGAGCGACGTTTGGCCAATGGGACGATGCTTGTTTTGGGTGGCATCACTACTGTATACCTTTCCTACATCACAGTTGTATATAGGCAAGTGCCTAGCACACTTGTACGGTTTCCACAATTGCAGGCTGTGCCTCGCCCTGATTGAAATACAGCATCACATTCTGATTTCAAACCGTCGGCACTTGTCGTTAGAAATGGGTTGCGACCACGGATACAGAATATTGCATGTGAATGATGACGTCGAACTGTGAGCCAAAGACCAATCGCGAAACGCGATTTGGACTATTTTGAAAAGTAATAAGTTGTGCTCCCACAACGATCACCAGATCAACGGACGATTCTCGCTGTCGCGTATTGCCTTGGTATACCAATACTTCAGCTCACGCCTATCGATGAAGTACTTGTAGAACTTCGCATCAACAGAGCTGTCCTCAGGCTGCGCAGCAGTACTGTTCGCTCGTCGAAATACGATATCTGTTGCCATAGTGTATTAAACTTCAACAATTAGGGCAGGCCACTTACAGAGACTACAGCGCACGTTGCTGAGCATATGAGCAACAAGACACATCGTATTGAGTATTCGCGAAGGCGATATCACTCAAGAACCTACTACACACACGGTTGAACACCGGCCGAAACCAAACATACCCGCCACCAGCGCCTCCGTATCAGACATATAGCCGGTATCTACATGCGCGAAACTCTTCACTCGCGTGTTCTTGTAGAAGATATACTGGCACCACCGGTCGAAATCATTAGGATCCGGATCCTTCAGCGTTCCTTTCGTGACTAGGGTGTTGTAATTCTCCCGCTCAGACCACGGATACCATAGAGCCGACATCGGAGCGCTTGTGATATAGCATCTGATTGAGCAGATGAGAAGTATAGTCGCGTGGTATTGATTATAAATTCACTTGCAGCTCGAACATGCTACTTGCTGTAGAACACAAATACGTACCTAATATAGACACATTCCATACAAAGAAGTTTCGGTGATGAATGCAAAGTGCACTTACAGGACGGTGAGCGGTATTTCATTCTTGTCCTGCGTCATCTGGGACACGACATCTGTCTGAAGCTTCAAATCTTCCGGAAATTCTTCGGTCGAGAAGTGTCTGATAATGAAAAGCAGATATATGGTTATTCTCTGCGGTGATGATTATGTTTTGGTTTTCTTCGGGCGAAGTATTGGCACTTAATCAACGCATATAGTACTAAAGGATCAGACTGCAGAACAACGGCACATTAAAGGATCAGACTTCTGAATATCAGACCGGACTATAGAATCTCAAACTGTGATCGAAGCAAAACAACTGGTGTCGGTAACGGTCCGACTTACACCAAATGATTCCCTTCAAGCCGCTTGAAAGATACTCTCGTATTCGTGAGAATAGCGACCTCACAACTAGACAAGACTTACGATACAATAACGTTGAAGTCGTTCCCCTTCACATCCAAGATCGCATCGATCAGGCACGATCGCGTGCCGTACGGGGAAGGTAGCACCGTAATATTGCTTGCCTAAAGGTTTCAGTATAAATACAATCAAAGTGGTTGATTTTAGTCATCATATCGGGTCGTATATGGAAACAAAAACTGCATCACCAAGCTGAAACATCATACTTCGCAGACGCAGAAGAAAGCTTGAAACCCGTATAGCACGTCCTGAATCTGAGATGCAATTTGCAAACCGCTAAGATTAACACAAGGATCCTAGTCGCACCTTGACAGGATATAAAGAGATGAAGGAACAGCCCCAGGTGCTGTCTCGTGTCTGCACGCCATAGCTATGATATTCAAACCCCAGCGATGCGCCTAGAAACTCCACCTGGTCTCTGTTGCCCGTCACCACTCGTGCTTGATCACTCTCCAAGATAGCGATGACACCCGCCTGCAGAGAATAATCAGCAAGCCCGTCAATACAACATGGAGGAAATATACAATTGGTTTTGAGTGCTATATGAGCCACATCCGGTGCTTAAATACTTCCCCTTGATATCAGAGCACGGCGAGACGGATCCATGACAAAAAAACCCAGAAATTTATCATGTACATACACGCACAGCCTCACAGTTTTATACCATAGCTCATTAATGTAGATCAGTATCCACTCTGTCTGCATGCTATGTGGTGTGTTCCAGCATGACACTCAATAGTAGTACGCACCTTCATGTCTTGTGCGAAGTTGGCTGCTAGTACGTAATTGTCGTATCCGTTATCAGCGTAGCCGGTGTGCACATTCCAGATCATAACCTTGATATCCTCATCCGATGACACATCAACCTTATGTGGGTGTGTGATGGCGTACGTGTATCTATACACATAGCACGGGCACGTGACTAGCACGAACAGAGCCACCAGCGCTTTCAGGGGCACTGACCTGATCCCACCATTCTTTATCTCGCGCTCTGCCGGCGTATTTGTGATCATGTTGTTGAGGGATATACACACAAGCGAGAAGAAGAGCGGATAGTGCGGAGACTCTCGGAAGGTGTCACCCAGATCCAGAAACATGTAGGCGATATTCCATACCGTGGTGAATTCCAAGAACACAAACGTGAGCTGTAAGAAGGTAACAGCGGGGTGTGTGAAGCCACCTTAGCCAGCATCTATATTTATTTTAGGCGTGGGAGATAGCCTATAACTTACTCTTAACTGTAGTATGTACTTTCGCATCGCGTACAATAGCTCTTGACCATATATTCAGACGTATACCATGTCCAGGAAATACAACGACATGCCGAATCGAAGTACGTGGCATACCTGACCGAGAAATAGCGTCCTGCCTTTGACACTTGCGCACTTGAATACGCTGACGTACGTGTACATAGTAGACGCCGATGTGAAGACAGCAACGGCCAGTCCGCCCAGGAATCCAGATAGGGGGTCTCCATAGTAAAGTTGGTAGCCACCAACGAGACCCACAAGACTGAAGAGAGGGCTCTGAACCACGTGCCATTGGGACGAGAGCGCAAACCCAAAGAATAAGCCTGTCCAAAATGTTGATGGTTATGGCAGATACGTTCAACAAGGAAGATGTTGAGATTGAGGAGACACTTTACACATACAGTGATGTGTGAGTATTCGAGGAACAGGATAACCCCCTGAAATCATCTATCTAGAATACACTCACCGAGAATAATGTAGATGCCGAAGTTTGTACTATCCACACCCACCCATCTCGGCACGACGCTGTGGCAAGTAAACAACCAGAATAGAAGAAATTGATTGGTTCCAAGAGCCAGAGCAGGTATGACCCACCGCAATGTGGGTGTGGGTGTGTGGGGGTGCATCGCTGGCAACTTTTCAATGCCAAAGTATATCACGGCTAACAAACCTAAAAAGGAGAGCCAAGGGGTATGTCTGGGGTTAACGCCAGATGAACTTATTTACGATGGGAGATGAACAACAATGTTTTATCGTACTCCAGAAAGTTTCTCATCACAATAGCTTTCCAATATGGTAGGGTATGCAGTTACAGACACGCCGCTTCCAGAATATACATATATCATACAATTGGGTCATACACCTCTAATACCACGTTACAAATATGTATAGAGGTGAAAGATGAATCGGCCCCGCCGTGGTTGCAAGGCAATATACATACTACACTGAATACATGTACACTCGCATTGAGGCTTACCTACACAAGCCATGTACTTGTCGAACTGCGGAACATCAAAGGACCATGGATCGGCATTCTTCCACTGAGGCGTAGCGCCTCGATGAAATGACCACACGGGTAGAGCACTCTTGCAGGCGAAGCGAACGGAGATCAATAGAAGCAATGACAGGTTCTGTCCCCATAGCAACCGGTTGCTCCGTTCGGGCGAGTGGAATAAGACACCTTGTGCTGTGTGTGTGCAACAGGCGGCGTTACAATGGCTGTACGTATACCGGTAGAGCATGCTTCTGCACAGACAGCTACGCGTTACGATGGCATTCTACAGACTACAATCAGATATATGATGCGATATATGGAGGGAAATCAGTGAGAATCTAAAGCGAGATTAATGCGCATTTAATTCGAATCGGGGCTCGATTGCAGGTCGACCTATACTGATTGCCGTGACTGTTCTGCATATGGTAGGTGAACGTGATCAGCCACATGTCCATTCTTCAAAGTCATAAAACTATATGCCAATCCATCACACTCATACATCACGCTTTGTCGCACACAACCAACAAAACTCCTATAAGCGAATCCGCCGCCCCCGCTTCCGGTGTTGATTTGTAGAAAAAATACAAATACACACCTGCAAACGACAGGAATATGACAGCGACCCCAATATAAATGGATCGTTCATAGTGATCCTCTAGTTCACCGTAGTAGTAGAATGCTGGCAAGGAGGCGGTCAGCAAGACAGAGATCCAGTTCGCGCAGAAGCGCCATACCAGCTTGATCCCAATCAGTGCAGTGAAGAGATGTACGGTCAAGAATACCTGTGGCATGCAGAAGGAAACTAAAATGCGTATAGGCTCTCGGGCTGATCTTTCAAGACACCTTCGTGGCTTCAAAAAACCTGTGCGATTAGGCGGGATGAATGATCACGGGGAAAGTACTCCTTGACGTGCAAGCTCTGCGGATGTGAGTGCTGATTATTTTCTGATGTACGCTGGACGTGCTGTTGAAATATGCATGGCATGCAACTACAGAGAATATTAGCATATACAATCAATATCCTGCTAAGTTCCAGGATCAATAACAGGGCACTCGGTGCCATTCAAATATACACATACCTCTAGCCCAGAGAATCCCATAGCCACTAGTGCCGGAAAGAAGATGCGATTTGGCAGCTCACAGAGAAGACACCATAACATTAGCCAAAGCACTCCATCGGAAAGCAACCCAAACGTCCAGGAGCAGCCGGTGGAAGCCCTAGTATCTGTTACAGTATAACGAAAACTTTGATTCAGAAATACTGGAAGCATATCTCAATGGATCAAAGAAACTCAGACAGAACTATGTGGCTCTGACGATTCTGACAGCCGTGATGAGAATCGAGCATGCGCGCGGATTTCGCCAAGTTGAAGCTATCTATCGCGAACAAACATCACCTCGGTATTCGATGATATGTAATATTTGCTATCACCGATTAACATACTATTCAGTATTAGGAGCAACTATTCAACCCTGCCCGATGCATATACGAGGGTATGGTACATAAATGTGCGAGCGAATCCAGTATTATTTTCTTCTTTGCTAGTGTGTATAGACCCTGTGTAACTTTCAGTGGCACACGAAGTATCCTAATACACACATAAACTCCGTGCACTTAAATTTAAAATTACGCATTTCTTGTTTCCGCGGATACCTACTAAAACGAATAACAAACATGATGAGTGTGTAGTTTGTGATATTCCCTTTCTTGGGCGTATCCGAAAAGGGCAAATGGTTCGGTGAAGCCAAGTATCAGGCTCTATATAGTACTTTGTCAGTACTATATGAGTATTGATTTTGCAATAATATACCTTGATTCAATATTCAAATAGATCACACGAGACCACCTTTTCACTAGCACTCCAAGGACTGAGAACTACTGAACTAAGAGGCTGAACAAGTTCAATCGTCTATCTAAATCGCGAGACATTCTCTCAAAATGATATTTGGTACTTCAGTCTTCAAGTTTTAGATTTTAGAAGTCTTATTGTTTGGAATAATCGTGGGTAAAAATGATATGGTACGGACTGTTCGAATCGGTGTAAAATTCGAACTAGTGTAACATATAGGCTATCCAATATACAAAGCTATACCCCATGCCATACACAAGACTTTAGAAAAAATTGAGATGCATTTAATGTATATTTGAGCAGATCACGTTCGACAGTGGACAAACGCTCAACTGGGTAAATAGACTACAATCCAATTGACAACATACAAAATCGCCTCAAATAGTCATGCTTCCGTGTAGCTACGAAATCATACAAAATGTAGCTGGATTGCAATTGTGTGGACCACTTTCGAAAGTGGTAGTTCATACCCTGATAACTAGTTCGCCATTTTGCATGGCCAAAGCACTAAATCACACACGCAAATGAACATATGCACAACGCCTTTGAGAGAAGTATTGGCAACCTTACCTTTCACACAGCGATCTGACGCTGCAGCACTCATTATGAAAAATCTCGAGATATCCCACTCTACCTGTACTACAGCTTCCTTATACCGCTTTGATGATCTACCGAGCGACCCGCTCGGATGTATTTACGATAGCAACACATGATGCGTAATTAAAAGTTTTCACTACACCATAGTACATGCAATGTCCACAGTAAAGGATTAAAGGTCAAAATCATTCAGTGTCAACAGTCGCTGTCAGTCTGTCATTATGTCAGAAAAAGTCATTAGGAAGCTGACACTTTTGCCTGTCGGCCTGTCGCAAAGTTGCAAACTCATGACGGTCTCCAGGCTCCGGCCTCCAGAGTCCAGAGCCCCCAGACTTTTATATATAAATGGCCGTCAATGGTTATTAGTTCAAAGCATACGCCCAACGTTATAACGTAAATATATGCGAGGTGGAATGGGTCTGACCTATTCTGAACAATAGGATGAAACAAATTATTTATACTGAACCTCTGCGCCAAACAACTGCACCCACATTCAACATATAGGACCAATTCAAAGCAACCGCTCGTATTTAAACTTAAAATGAATTGATTTCTATACGTAAAAGCAGCAAACCTCCTTTATAGCAGTAGCCGTGTTCGCTCAATGTTATATCGTATACGTGGTAGAAGGGTCGGACCTATTATAGGACTATAGAATGAAACTGAGGATATATACTGCACCTCAAAATCTAGCAACCGTACCCACATGAGACATATTTATACATGGGAACAATTTATGTATAAACGTTAAAAGATACTGATTTTTATACTTTATACCAAAAAAGCAGCAAACTCTATGAAACAGGTTGGTTATGGCGTTATGCTACGTAAATAAATAGCAGTACATATTTGCCACTCGCCACTCCCGTAGTAACCGAGTTCATAATTTTAAACAATGTAAAAAAAAATGTCTAAATTTTGTTTTATTTTAAAAAAGGCTAACACGCTAAACACATAAATAAATACAAAAATTGCATAGCCCTCTATAAATGCAGGGCGATACAGCCTGGCAGGAATGATGACAAAATAAAATGTAAAATCTGGTCATCAATACTCGTTTGTTTTTTATTGTTTTTTTTTAAAAACAAATGCCTATTTCGTGAGTTTTACACAAGTTATTTATGCAAATATTGAGCATTGTCGTAAATATTTTCATGTATCAAATTCCCCCTAATAACATGGACACTCCCGAAATCAGTGAGACGCGAGTCTCCCACTCACAGTGTCAGAGACTCAGAGCCACAGTGTCCCCGTCGGCACTCGGCACTGTCGGAGTCTGAACTTCTGAAGTCTCTTACGACACTCTCCCTTGTTCTATGGAATCTGGACAACGGTTGTAAAATAAATATATTATGCCCGTTTGGAGGCCCATAAAGTGTGCAACTGCGAAACCGTTTTGGGCGGGTTTCTGACTTTCAGTGCAGCATATCTATTCTCATCATTTCTCTCTAAATTTACAGAACTTCTTTGGCAAGTTGGTACGCGTTGGATATTAACGCTTGGCATTTATATCAACGCTCGGTAATTAGTATTGAGTGCCTTTGAAGCCCTACATAGGTAGATACATTCAAAATGAACGGCAACGATGGTCATAGTAACGAGCAACCACGGCAAGAACAGGCACACAATGGGCAACCTGCACAGCCACCTGACTTGCTTCCACCATCACTTCCAATGCAACCGCAACCACAGCAGCAGCATATAGATAATAATGCACCAAGTATAGATAACAATAGACAGACACAGTCACAGGAATACCAACAGCAACAAGGAGGGCAGCAGCAACCACATGTGTTACAGCAAAATGCACATCAACAGCTACAGCACGACTTACAGCAAAACGTCCCACAGCAGCCAGGTCAGGTTGTACACCCACAACCACAACCACAACCACAACCACAACCACAACCACAACCGCATGTACCTCAAGTGCAAATCGCACAGACACAGCATGCTAAAACGCACACACAGTCACACTCTCACACTCACGCACAGCAGCATGTGACGGAGGGTCTCTCGGACGTGGAGTCCAATACAGACGAGGAGAGAGGTGTTGAAGATAGCTCAGTAGATCCTGCGATGGAAGGCGTTGATGTAGGAATGCGTAGGGACATGATGCAGTATCCGGTATGTTTGTTGTAGTGATTTTGGGTCAGTTTGGGCCGAGATTGTGACTCACATACATGTCTGGTCTATATAGTTGGTGGCACACTAGTCAGATATCTTCCCAGGTATGAGATCCATCTATTTATCCATCACTTCAAGTATCTAGTATATATCATTAGTTTCCATAGTGGAATACCGAAGGGCATTGAAGTGGAAATACGTGCGGGTCTGATAGTTACCTGATATTTTTGTTGCATCATTTTGGGGCTTGTTCGGTTAGAGATTGTGAACTTTTACGTGTCAAAGCCTGATATGAACCGCTGGTAGTACGCTGGTCTGGTGCCCTACCCGGTATGTTTATTGAAGTGATTTGGGCTCTGCTTATATAAAGGTTGTAAACCACTTCCAAGGTGTTTGGTCTGATCCCTTTTTCAGTATGTTTTTTCATAGCATTTGGGGACTATGTACGAAGCAAAGAAATGTACATCACTCAAGTAACTGGTATAAATCGTTGGTGGCATACTGGTCTGATACCTTATCCGGTATGATGTCAGATCATGTGGGGCATGCGTATGCAGGCATTGCCAATCACTTTTATTGAATGGCTGGTTTATATCGTTAATGGCACACTGAAGAGGATTTGTGTGAGAATGCTTACGAGTCTAATACCTCAATTTGTATGTTTGTTAGCACGATCTGGGACCTGATATCATAGAAATTAACATCAGCTACTTTTATGGTACGCATCAATGGTGGCCTAATAGAAGGGACTTGATGTTGTTACTCTCCTGGGGTGAATTTATAAGTGGCTATGATACTGACATTGGCCGAACGGAATTCTAGTTGCTCCGTGTCTTTGTCCTACACTTTTATTATTCAAAGCGGATAGATTAGAGCCTGTGACCAGTTTTGCACGGCACTTCTTAACGATGTAACTGTTTCATCTAGACTAGCAAAATGTTTCTGAGTCAGAACGCTCACAGGATATAGGTGTGATTGGTGTGGTGTCTAATGTCGTGGTCGGTTCAGACTTTGTTATAGCAGTTATGAAGCACACTTTGGTATATACTTATAAATATATATTTGTATGTGTGTGCGTATGTGTATATATTTATATTTACATATATATATATATATATATATATATATATATATATATATATATATATATATATAGATATATATATGTGTGTGTGTACACTAATATAAAACTTTCTTTCTTGGTCCTGATTCTCTGTTACCTTTCTTGGGAAAGAACTTTCAATCTAGTTTTGACTTCAAACGTCCATTGTTAGCATATTCTTTTTCAGTCACTTGACAAATAAAAAGTCTACAGCTGTTAAAATAGCGTGAACTCGGCACACGCAGCCCTAGAGACTGGCCTTCAATGTCAGGCACTGTATTCATGTCGTAGCTTGAAACTTACCTCACAATGCAAATATATCAGGATTGTAGCGGAAGACTCATGAGGTAGGAGATGTCATACTGTGATGACTTTATATCATTCTACACAGATGAATATATATATATATATATATATATATATATATAGATTAATAGATTTATAGGTGTGTTGATTTATAGATTTATATATCTATACATACCATTATGAAATACATATCTGTATTCCCTTAACGTACACATCGCATCTACCCTGCAGATAGACCTCTCTGACGGGACCGGTGCGATGGTGCCCATGGACACAGACAACGACGTGGTGAAAGTGAGCCAGTCAGCGCTACACATCTTCTGCAACTTAGAACGCGATGTAAGTACTTTAGAGGCACAGGTAGCGTGGGGTGCAGAACATTCGAAAGCCACGTGGAACCTGCAGCAGGGTGCCTTCCAGTTCAAACGGCACAACAGTCTGTTTGGGGCGGAGAACTTGGCCAAGATTGCCAAGATAGTCGGCAGTAAATCGGACTGTATGTGTGTGGATTGCGCAGTATTGGAGCTTGGGCTGACATTCATTGGGTTGCGAATGGTCCTGTAAGGGATTTGTCTGGTGGCATGAATTGGTATATACGGCTGATTTGCCACTCATGTTCTCTGACTGGTGTTGGTCTTGCTTGGTTATTGCGCTTCGATGTTTTTCTACTTCTTTGTATATCGGACGATTCCTCTTGCTGGCCCTGTTATTGGGATCACTATCATCTTGAGTGCGTAGTTTTTTCTCACTGTTTGTTTTTGGCATAATAATGAATCCACTATTAGTCAAGAAGTCATTCTATTCGAAATTGTATGCCCATATTCTCAGACGGTTAAAGGTCCTTCTTAGCTTTGTCTGTTTCTTGTTGAGGTTTTCACTTTCTACATGTCAATTAAACCCCTATATAAGCTTCAAAATTTGAGCCGAATACACTCACTCACTCTCACAGCACTAAAAATTTCTTTGTTTTCATATCCCGGTTGTCTACCCGTCGAGCCACGTGTACATACCATACTACTCTATTTTTGGAAGCCACGCACAACCTTATTCGGCCCAAACCGGCACGCACGTGGCAGTGATTGTCTGTTAATGGGTTGTATTTACACACCATCGACCAGCCCTAAATGTCTTCTCTACTCCACATCCAGCGCAGGTGGTACCAACACACGCACACTCCTACTCGAACCGTATCCGCTTAGTGACGGGGTCAACTACGGCTTCACTATCAGTCTCATCAACCGTGGTAGGCAGAAGCGCGGCAATGCCGGCAGCGTACAAACGGATTCACAGTTGCAACGTCTCATGGTCGAGTTGCTGGTGGAGGTCAAAATGACACAGAAAAGTAAAAGCCTCACGCCGGGGATAGCGAAGTGTGTATTACATTCAATACGTTATAACTTTTTAAATTCGATCTTGTTGTAGGTATCTTAGGGCTTGCTTCATCCTTGTTTGTCGCGCATGTAGACCCTACATTTGACTAGAAGTTGAACGCGAACGCCATCATTCCAGTTTTGGATACAGACCGGTGTATATGTACTGGTGGTGGCATATTTTTTGCATCTACCGATACGTACAGAAAGGCAAGTTTATTTGTGTACTAATATGCTACGCTGCATTGCTTCGTTCAGGTGCTATGAGACCATCCTGACCTGTTGCAAGACCAAGGAAGAGATGGGTATGCTGGGCCGTATACTGCGCAACCACTCACGCGCCACCAAGTCGTCTCTGTCGTACTCCCGCCCCACGGGCAAGTACAGCGGATACTCTGAGCTCATGAGACGCGTTGCTCGAGGTAATTATATAATGTACTTTTGATTGAATGTGAGCGTTTAAAGTGAATTCCACTAGTTTTTGCAGTAGTCTGCTACGGTGCGGTGAACGTTATAGAAGTTAAGATCGGAAAGCGAACCCATAGACTTACTAAGCCAGTTCTTTAGGTTTCTGTTCGCGTGTTTGATCGGCCTATCGGCCGCGTGACGCTCAACAGTGGTGTAGTGAACGTGGGACCAATGCTACTGCAAAATGTAATGAACTCGCCTTTTTGTCTAGTTCCTTGCCGCAATCGACAGTCAAGTTTCAATGTCTGATGATTACAATTTTGAACTATATGCCATGCGTGTATTGTGTGTGAGCTGTTGTATGCAGCTGAGAGTGTTGCTCAGTTTACAACTCTCATTTGCGCGTGCTCAAATACCATGCCACGGGCAAATCTGGAGTACGTAGTAGCTGTTGTTGTAGGCATTTAGGCCCTAGCATGTCCGTCCCTCACTTTCTCCGTACCCCTGCTTGGAATCTGTAGCTCTGAATGCCGAAAGCCGAACCCTAGACCCTGCGCTTATCGACTCGCTCAACCTTGACGCGGAACACAAACAAACCTTGATGGACTTTCTCGAGAAGGACAGTACGTGGAGCGATAAATCCCAACAGATCAACCAGATCTGCAAAACGGCTTGGGCCATGTTGTCTGCGGAGACCAAGGAAGAGTTTGTGGAGATCGGCACGCGGAAACGGAAACGTGAGCCTGATAGTATGGAGGATCGCGTGCAGGTCATCAGCGACTTTGTGGTATGATGCTAAACGTATACGATGCGAAGTGTATTTGTGGATACAAAACATATCCAATTAAATTGTGTGTAAATTGCATTTCTCATGTTTCCATTGGTTTGAAATTAGCCCTCGTAAACGGTAATGTTAGAGATTCGTCCTGTCTCTCGTGTGCTTTGAATTTATTTGGCTGTTCACAGTTTTCTCGTTCTCTTCAATATCAGAAAACTATCAACGACGCTGGAGATATGCAGATGCTCGCTGTGGTCGATCGACCCGGGCATTGCCCAGAACGCTTCGGCTCGATACCGCACCATGTATGTGGTTACTTCAATGAACCCTCAAATTTCCCACAATCTCACACCACGGCACATCTGATGCCTGCGAGCCAGCAAACGCCGCCCCAACAACAATTGGGAACTGCTCAACAACCGGGACATTTCCAAATGGACCACTCGGCCCTGTCCGACGATGTGCAGGTGCAGCTACAGGCACAGGCACAGCAACACGCCCAACAGCAGCAACAGCACGCACAAGACGCACAGGTAAGAATTCTATGTTGTGAAAGAGTTCGCGCAATAAGCTTTCCTTCCTGTGCCCTCATTCTTATGGGTTGAATTAATGGGCAAGATTACACATGTGAACTATAGACATCTAAACTGCCTCTCTCACACGGACAGGTCCATGCGCAGATACAAACCCAGCAATTGCAGTACATGCAACGACAACAGCAGCAACAACAAGAGGAACATCATCAACAGCAAGCACACATGCAATCCCAGGAAGATGTTGAAGCCCAGGCCCAGGCACATGAGCAAAACCTGGTCGCTCAAAGTCATAGAGAAGAAACCCAAGCAGTAGGCGTGCGTGTACATGGACAAAGTACTGGTGAACCGTCGTTGGCTGCGTTAGTGACACCAGAAGAGGAGATCACTGGCATCAGCAATACTGAGTTCAATATGCCGAGGTGGGTGGTTATGATATCTTGGTTACACATTTATATATTTATACGAGGTTGATACCACATTGATATCACGTTCAGGAGATGATCCACACATGCTAGTCTATTTTGAATCTATATGATCTTGTCATGACTCACAGCGCCATAAGTCCTAGTAGAATCTTACAGTGCCTTGCCCTTGTATGAATGATGTTACCGTGTGCACTCATATTCCTCATTGTGAGTCAATTTAATCACTTGGGCCTGCTCTTGCGTGATTGATGTTACCCTTTGCACACACATATCTCTCATTGTGTGTCAATTTAACGGGGTCTTGCTCTTGCGTGATTGATGTTACCCATTATACACATGTCTCTCATTGTGTGTCAATTTAACTGGGTCTTGCTCTTGCGTGATTGATGTTATCCTTTGCACACATATCTCTCTCAATGCGTGTCAATTTAACTGGGTCTTGCTCTTGCGTGATTGATTCTTCTATATGCAAACATATGTTTCTCATCTTGTGTGACACATCATCTGACTGTAGTTCGGAGGCTGCGGGATATGAAAGTGACACGGCGATGCCTGAGGTCGTGCACGCTGTTGTCAAAGAGTCGACGAAGCAAACCAAAGAGCAGCTGCGACAAATAGTTATACAACGGCTGAATAAACTCCACTGTGGTATGTGAGTGAGCTTGGCATATATATACTTGCAAGCAACCGATAGATATGTATGTTGCAAATATAAGCGTTAGCTCACGATTTGACATATTAGACACATATGGTCTGAGCATCAAAGGTCCCCTTTTGATACGTATTTGAGCTTCTACGTAGATTCGTGCTCGCAAAGACTGTGTATGGCCGATTTGTACCGAGATTATATATATATATATATATATATATATATATATATATATATATATATATGTGTGTGTGTATGTGTATGTGGATATGTATATGTATGTATGTATGTATGTATGTATATATATGTATATGTATACATATATGTTATGTGTGTATATATGTATATATATATATATATATATATATATATATATATATATATATATATATATATATATATATATATATGGTTTATCTATATATGCATATGGTTGATATGTATACGTGAATGTATATGGGCTTCTAGAATGTACGTGGGCATCTACTTTTGTGTTCAAGATTTTTCTCTTGTGATATGCAGTGTTGCGAATCCCTGTTCAAGGATTAAAGTTTTAGAGCGTACGACTATCAAGTCTGTTAGCATTATAATCACAGAGATTGCTTTAGTATCCCAGGAAGTCTAAACGATCTTGTTGATGCCTGCCCTTCTCGCCCACAGATGTGACTGATTTGAAGACCGTGCCATGGGTGGAATACCGGAAGGGATGTCCCTTTGCACTGGCCAATCGATCAACAGTATGTGATGCGCGTATCCCTATCAATCAAGGCTGAGCCTCTTCAAAACCGTGGAGGTTTGAAGTACAGATTGCGTAGCCCATAATTTGAAAAGATCGTTTGAGAACACGGTTCGTGCGGCTGTAATTGGTTGTTTCGTAGGTATGTATCCTATTTTAGATATTTTCTAGTCGTTTGTCGCTCTCTAATATATCCACCTACCGGAAAACAGGGTCAACACTATAGCGAATTCAGCAATTGGGTAAAAGGAGTGAAGGGGCCCTACAGTGCCAAGGAGTTGAAGAATCTGCAGACACTCTTAGATAATCCAAATATTATTCTGAAAGTCATGATCCCACCTGAATTTGGTATGCGTATTCCTATCACCGTGTGTCAGTTGGGCTTTTTTCGGGCTCAGTGCAATTATCACGTACCGTATTCGTGCTATAATGTTATCTTATGTCAAAACTCTACTACCTGGAAAGCTTGTATAGCAATACTTCGAATGTTCTAAGCCAAGTGTCTCGAACAAACATCTGTATCCACATCAAAATCTCACCATCGTGTCTGTTGAGGACCTAAAGCTGTTATAGCGCGACATGGTCACTCGCATATGCTTGCTACAGAGGACGCCTTTCAGCGTGCTTGATACACTTATATGGAATTCCAACCTGATCTATCCGCGAGTAGCCAGGTAAAAGACTGATGGCCATCTATTGATGAATTGCAACGAATCATAGCACCTTACTGCGTGCTAATACAAATGGATGTACATTTAACACTCTATCACTACAACTCAGTGCCCCGATTCCAAAGTCTGGGCAATGAGCAGCGCAAGTTTGTGGCCAATTTCATCGGCCTGAACCGGTACGAGAAACCAGTCCTTGTGTTCAATGGCGTCAGCGGTGGCGGCAAAACGCATGCGGCAGTATTGGCGGTAGAGATAGCGCGATCAATATATGGGCAGGCCTCTGTTCTGGCGACCGGTTCGTACCTGATTAACGCGCAGAGGTACCCAGACGGTATGACGATCCAACAGGTGATGGGCCAGCTAAACACCGAGCTCGATTTGAACCAGTTGCATCTACATCCCAAGAAGACGGACAGGTGTGTTGATGTATCTTCACGTACACATACACTTCGGTTTATACTGACGCTTTCGATGTTGGTGACGAATTTTGGAGGCCTCGTGTGGTTTAGTTGTGGATAGGCGGTGAAAACAATCGGGTGCTGTCCAGTTCCCAAATTGGCATGAAACTTTAGTTTCGTCTCAATGTTTCATCATGGATTCCTATAGCTACACGTATACCTATGAATCACTAGCGAGGTAAATTTTGAACTATTTATGTCTGGCCATTGATTTGTGGTGTGACGTGGTGTTGGCCCGATTCACTTCGGTGGGACAAAACGGTCTCAAATTAGGACAGTATTGCCACGGGTTCAATTATATACCGCCTAATAACCAATGTTACCAGCCGTCTGACCACTATTTGCCTTCTGCGCTCTATGACAGTCACGTGTTAGAGAAGGCTCGAATGCTTCTGATCGATGGTGTTGGGGACGAAAGCAGCCAGTTTCTTGAGCACTTAGATCAGTTCTTACGAGAAAAATTGGGAAAGAATGGAACGTCCAACAATGCCCCGTTCGGGGGGCTTAGATTGTGTTTAGTAGGTATGTCGTGTCTGTGTGTCAAGCATGTCATGTGTGTGTATAATAGATATGATTCGGGCCCTTTTTGAGGGACTTTGTTTATGTTTTGGTTATTATTAGTTACTCAAAGCGTGCCTAGTGGGTATGTATCGAGCCCGTTCAGAACACTACAGGAGTCCACAGTGGGTATGTCTTCGACTGTGGTCAAACTGCCTGTTTATTTTCCCGCAGCACTAGTTGCCAACACGTATCGTATACCTGCCAGCATGCAGATAATTGTAGCCTTCCGTGCATCGTTCCAGTGACAAGTAGGGTTTTGAACAGCACTTCCTCGCTACAGCTGGCACTTCAGCATGTCTTAAGTTGCCTATGTGGGCTGTAGCTGAAGATAAATCATGGGTCTACGAGATAGTACATTCGCTTGTGCACATGGCGTTCGTGCGCCGGTTGGGTGGCTGTGGTGGACCATGCGGCCAGCTCGTATGTTGTATGCTATTCACCATGGCGCGAGTTTAATTTTTCGGGCAACGATTATCTACCCACCAACATCAACGACAGTGATAATGTCCGTGCCATAGGTGATACGCTGACGTTTTACTATATTGTTCGCACCGCCACAGGCGACTGTATGAAGACAACCCGGGCGGGAAGTGAGGTCCGAACAATCTCATCATTCTACTTCCACTCCCGGGTATGTAAATGTTGGCAGCTGTCGCAATGCTGAGATGTATGCTTACCCGTGATATGGCCTGCTAGAGTGCGTGGCTCAATGCCGACAAGTATGATTACTACCATGCTGCACACCATGCTTTTATATATAGATAGTTCTATGTCGACAGGTTGGTGGGTCGCGATACTGCTTATTGAAGTTCACGACACGACATGGACGGCCATAGATATATTTTCATGATACCTTAATCGGTTAATGTTCAGGAGGACTATAAACTATGGATGAATGGCCCATAGATCGTTTAGAAATTAGGAATCCTCCTCTAAAGAGGTTTCAGAATGTGTCCCAATATCACAAGGGGTTTCTCATGGTCATGCCTTTGTGTCAACAAGTATGGTATCTCACAATGAATAGTGTTAGTGGCGCCAGCCCACGCCTCTCTTAACGAAAACTCCACTCGCTACCGCACCGACTTACCCGAGGTATGGCACGATCTGAGCACAAATTGCAATCACAGCCATTGACTAACACAGTCCATCCTGGCACCCCCAATCACCTTTATAGATATTCACAGAGTTAGACGCTGGCGGACATGTACGGTATTTCTTCGTGGACAAATCACATCGTGCAACCGACACGACCTACAACACCTACATCAAACGACTGCGGCGTGGCGAGTGGGCGGGTGAGGTCAGCAACTACTTCAGGTCATTGTACAAAGCGCGAGCAAATGAGAATGCGATTGAGATCTGTAAGTTTCAATATGATAGATTTTTCTTCTTCTTTTGTATAATCGCTGAATCTAGCTACTGCTTCAGGTCAGGATATATATAGATCTACTCTAGGTCAATATATGTTGGAAACTAAACACTACTTTAGACCAATATTTAGGAAACTATTTTCGGTCAAATATATGGAAGAATACTCTAGGTTTTATATATACATATACCTATCTATCTATCTATCTATCTATCTATCTATATATATATATATATATATATATATATATATATATATATATATATATATATATATATATATATATATATATATGTATGTATGTATATATGTATGTATGTATGCATATATTTATATTTACATTTATATTTGTATTTGTATTTGTATTTATTTATTACGCGAGCAAATGATGTGATTTAGATCAGTAAGTTGTAGTCTGGTAGACTCATATTGGTTTAGTAAAGTAAGGGACTACTTTAAGGTGGCAAGCGAGACGCGGGCAATTGATGATGCGATTGAGGGCTGTTAGTTTCAGTGTGGTATACGTGTGTTCGTTTGGTGAATACATTCACTCTTCTAGGTATAGACCGTGAGCCAATGGTGTTATTAAGATTTGTCCGCTTCCGTGTGGTGAGTTTTGTTAGCTGGGTGAATCCACCGACCAGTTCAGAGGATATGGTAGATGCATGCATGCGATAAACGATAATGCCGTTGAGATATGCAGGTGTCAATACGGTGCATCTGTGTGTTCTAGTGGCTTGTACATGAGCCGTTGAGTAGCTACTACTCGTGTTCGGTATTTGGTCTGTGGTTCGTATGTCCCATTTCGCGCACAAACATTAAGAAAATCGCTGCGACGACGGTCTAAAATGTTCATATATGTGTGTGTTATATACTAACTTCTTTACTATATTTCAATACCCGGTGCTCGTGTTGTCAACATGATTCAACGTGTTAATGGCATCAATCCCATATATAGTGCACTAGCAACAAGCCATGCTGACAAGCTTCTACTCACATACGTTGCTGTATTTATGTGGATGCAGTTACTTCTCAAGAACAGTGCAACGTAGAGTATGAGGAGTTGCTACAAACTAAGGCGAACGTCCTGTATCCGCCCATACTGGTCAATACGCAAAGCCCCGAGACGAATGGTTTCGAAAGCGAGGGGGTATGTTAATCGCCAAATGCATGCTCAGACTGAGTGGACGATTTACGAAAAGTTTACTTACAGACACCGGCGACCCCTTGTTTCTACTCGCACCGATTGCCTTGTCGCTTCTTTGAAGACTTTCTGGGTTGGTTCGTATGAAAGGCGGTTGCATTGCTTGGTCAAACGCAGTCCGGCTGAACTTCGCCTGGCCAATTGCAGACATGTGTCTCTTAGAAGTTCAGTCCATTTTATTACGTACTGTTGAGAGCTAGTCGCCCCCCGTGAACAGAGTACTGAGTGTGCTCCTTAAATGTTGTTACCTTTTTATTTTTCGTATCACAGTTCAGTGTAGATGCGATTAGGCGATCGTTGACAGCAGACCCCAGGCAACCTCGGAGAATGCCTATAACCCAGGTAAAATTTGGCATATGATGATTGAATTGCTGCATGTTTTAGGCACCTAATCTAGGAACAATGTACTATTTCGTGCATGGGTTTGCCCCGGTTGGGTACGCTTTCTCAACATTCAAGCTTGTTATATTCGGTACTCGACTGTCGTGCCAAAAATTACTTAAAGCCCGCCCGAAGTTCGACTATACCTTTGAAATGAGTGACACGGGTAACTCAACATTTTGCTTCTACGATGTCTCTAGACCTTCAAGGGCTGCCGCGTGCGAGTATACCTTAACGTACACTCTGGCAGATTCACCGTTGCTGCTGGCACATTTGGCACGGTCGTGGAGGTGGGGGAAAACGTTGTATACGTCCTCTTCGATGGAGTTTCCAATAGCCATGAGCCCGTGACCATTCCCGTATACGGGCAGAAGGAGTACTCGCACCTTCGCACCGTTGGGGAGGTGTCTCGCACAGTGATTCCACTGATCCAGGCTCACTTTTTGACTGTGGATACTGCTAAAGTAAGCGTTTAATTAGCATAGATAGCGGTCAACTCGCTTTGTGTGCGGGCTTTTAGGTCTTCTTGGCCTGTGTTCAATATTCGGTTTTAATGCTCTTGGCTCCACTATTTAGTTTGGCCCGTTTATTCTGAACCTGGCGCTGGAAAGAATAGCTCATTCTCGCGAGAACTGATGGAGTATCTCTGTTAGTCAGATCCGTACTATTGGCTACAAACTCTCGCAGGCGCAGACCTTCCACATGTTCCAATATCCTTCAACTGTGTTCTCATTCTTTCTGCACCCACAGGGCCACGAATTCACCAATACTATGATTGTCCACACCGATAGTGGTTTCACAACAGAACAGCTATACTCGGTGATAGCCATGACCACCGACCCAACCCGCGTCAATGTCCGAGTAAATGCGATAGTGCACTTATCCGCAAACTCTCAGCCGCTCATTGAATTCGACCGGAGATGTGCAGAGAAAGCGCTCATGTCCTTGTGAGACCCTCGGTCAAGGTATTGTATGACAACCGGCGACGCTTGTTGAACTATAAAGCTACAATCGCAGTAGTTACAGTGGTTGCTCACATAGTTGAACCCCACGCATCGTACATAAACGTGGGTTTTGCTCCACGTTTGTAGATGACAGGCTGGTTCAGGTGACATTGACGCTCGAAGGTCAGAGATGGCAGTGACAACTCAGTTAGCGCCAATATATGGCATCGCCAACTCGATGAGATACTTGTTGACGTAGCATATAGGCTCACCATATGGGGTCAAGATATCTCTGTGAGGTCCTTTGAGAGCACAGATGTGCTGCACAAGTGTGGGCGGGCCTCTGATCGGGATGCAGCCCAAGGGCTAACGTTCGACCGAAATCCGGTTGGCGCAATACTATCATGCGGTATATGTGCCTGTTTTATGCCTTGAAAACTTCAGTGCCTCGGCCGCTAAGGGCTGGTGTTGTGAGTTGGGAAACACTCACCAATAGAAATGGAGTATAAAGAAATCTTTCATCAGCCTGTATACCGATGCAGAGGTCACCCCATTGGCTTCCAAGAATGTCTGCAAATCGCTAAGGTACATATTACTAGGATTTTTGTCTTCCTGACCGTGTAAATATACCACTTGCATGTCTTATCAAAGCTCGTCGCCATCTTCGGCTAGCATCTCCGCTATCAGCCGTTTCCTCTCGTCTTCCTGCCGAGCTATGCGAGCTGCCGGACTCTCAAGGTCTCGCTGTGCCTCGGTGAGTCGGAAAGTGGGTCCCGCCTTTGCATGGAGAGTCGCATATACATAAAGGATGCAGTAGCAAGAATGTATTAGTGCGTGGAAATATGCATATACACCATGACACATTCTTGCGCAGTACAATACAATTATACACGAGGAAGCCTAGGCGCCCGATTCCGACATGCGTGGCTCAAACCACGATGGACTGGCACAGAGCTAACGGGATCGTGATGCAACCAAAGTAGTGCACGCGGTAGGGATATATATTGGTTTACATTCAAGAGTGGAATTTGACTGCAGCGGCACGAAATAAACACTGCAATTTCTAACTGTACTATTTTCGAATCATCAACGGGCAGGACATAGCCGACATACTGTACATGCACACATCACCTGGATACATAACACTTAACAGGCCTTTCCCACAAGAACCGAGTAGACTTTGGCTGACTGTCAAATCAATATACCTTTGCATGCGCTATCGTTATATCCTGTGCGTGTCGCATTCTTGCTAGTACTGAGGCTTCGTAGTCAACTTTAGCCGCCGGCTGTGTGTTGGGGACTGAATCACGCATGGCGAGATAACGTGGAAATAGCCGTGAGGAATATATATCGAATGCTATTGACTTTTTGGTGACAATAGAGGCGCGAGTGATTAATGTAGTGCAAAATAAACCAAGGCAGGCATATACGACGACCACAGCACGCATGTGACCGGCATGTAGGTGTGGTGATCATAACACTAATCCGATCTTGAAATACGATCCAATCGCCATTTGAAACCCCGGTTCACAATCAGAGTAATATTGCTTACCGTACCTGTTTTGAAGCGTCCCAATTTTTCCTCTCTGCTCTCTGGTAAAGCACCCCCAGCTAGACCAGCTACGCTATCCACACCCGTGGTCTTGCCCTTGTCGTTACCGCCCACGTTTACACCCAGACTTCCTGTTGTACCGAATGCATTGCATACAAACGGTTTGGTCTCCGAACTATCGGCCTGTGCTACCCGCTGGGCCGCATCAGCAGTTGAGAACTCCAAGACTGCAACGCGCTTGTGCTTCAACAAGCCTACATTGCTCAGCATACCAAAGCACTTGAATGCCTCCTTAACTAGAGTTTCGTTTATAGATACTTCGCGATCGGTTTTCTTGCTCCACTTGGCTCTGATAGTGTTGGCACGAGCTGTGGCAGGGCCAGAGTTTGCCCTGTGTTCAGCCGTTGGAAGTGGGAAGAAGGCGTGTATTTCAGATTGGATTGTACATAACCGGTAGGGTTGGAAAGATCGTATTGTATGAATGCACAAGTGAGATCAATCCTATAGTCCTCACTTCAATGCCTGTCGTTGTTCAGATGTCGAGATTGATTTTTTCAATCTGTATATCAGACCGAATACACCCATACACACATAATTTAGCATACGCTGGATGAATCTGACGGCAGAGTAGCGGTTGAGGATGATCTGCGGCATGGCTCATAAATGGGTAGGACTGAGCATGAACAACACGCACGATATCAAACAAGAGGTGGTCATACGTAACTTCCAATTAGATTACCTTGATGTACGCGCAGCTCCAGCATCATTGGGTCCCTCTGAATTGCCATTCTTCAGCCCCTCGGTACCGTTCGGGCGCAGCAAATCTTCTTGTGCCTGTCTGAGTTTATTCGATCCCTCAGCTCTCAAGCGACGTATCTCGATCTCGAGCGCTTTCTGAGCATCCGCTTCGGAAACAGAGGCACTGGTAGATGGAGTGCCAAACACAACGACTCCAGCCTTTTGCTGCTTGATTAGTTTTGCTCTTGCCTCTCTTTCTTCCAGGTCTTTGCGAATAACAAAGATTTCACAAGTCAAAATGGTGTTTTACAACTCACATTCGATTGAAAATAGAAAATTCAACTCGGACCGATTAGAAGTACGATTATGAACCATGAATCTTTCCATACCTATCTTCATCTTCTTCCGTTTCTGATCCAATTTGGAATCCTTCAATTCTTTTGCCTTCCGAGCTGCAATGACCGCATCGTATGCAGCACGCGCTTTTGGATCGGACAGCAGCTCATAGGCCACGGACAACTCATGAAATATAGCCACTGAAAGAACGGGTGTGTATATAATTGATGATAAAAATAAGTGATGATCCCAAAATCGTGTCAATCTTCAAATTTAGTGGGTGATTGTATCATTTGATTTGCTAATTCGTGTGAAAGGTTTCGTACAAAAAAGTGAATACCATTTTGTCACATAGAGTAGACGTCCTGACATGTACATATATCCCTGCTTTATGCGGAAAATAAACCGACTTTAGATACGTTCCAATCTCGCAAATAAGCTTACTAGATGATATTTATTCTCATCGAAAACTACATCAACAACTACTCGAAACAAAGCCTAAATACATGATAAGAAACAAGAAGATCACAAATATAAATATATACATACATATATATCTGTACATATATATACATACATACATACATATATATATATATATATATATATATATATATATATATATATATATATATATATATATATATATATATATATATATATATATATATATATATATATATATATATATATATATATATATATATATATATATATATATATAATATATGTGATACATATATATGTGTGTGTGTGTTGTGCGTGTGTGCGTGCGTGTATATATATATATATATGTATATGATGTATGTGTGTGTATGTATGTATGTGTGTGTGCGTGTGTGTGATGTATACGTGTATGTATGATGAGGTGTGTGTGTGTGCGTATATATATATATATATATATATATATATTATTATTATATATATATATATATACTTATTGATATATATATATATATATATATATATATATATATATATATATATATATATATATATATATATTATAATACGTACGCATGTATGTATGTGTATGCATATATATATTATATATTATATATATATATATATATATATATATATTATGTGTGTGTGTGCATATGAATGCATGTGTGCATATGTAAAATGTGCGTGCGCGCGCGCGTGTGTGTTTATATTGTGTGTAAATTGTGTGGCACGCGTGTGTATGTTTGTGTTGGTGCGTATGTGTGTGTGTATGTGTGTGTCTGCATGTGTGTGCGCGTGCGTGTGTGTGTGTGTGAGTGAGTGTGTGTGTGTATGTGTACACATGTGTGTGTGTGTAAGCGTGTGACACACGTGTGTGTGTGTGTGTGTGTGTGTGTGTGTGTGTGTGTGTGTGTGTGTGTGTGTGTGCAAAATACTATTAAATAATATAGATTTAGTCCACTCAACGGAATGGACTAAAGGGAATGGCCTATGGAACTAAGGATATTAATAATAAGTTGTGAACCGCCCCGGTGTACATTTGGTCTAAAGTCAAAAGTGTAAATAGTTACTGCTACCCATTTTGACATTTCGACAGTTCCTACCTGCAGCATCAGTTTTATTCTTATCCGGATGGTATTTCAAAGCTTTTTTACGGTATGCTTTCTGTATCTCCTTTTCTGTCGCGCCAAATTCCACGCCCAAGGTGACGTAGTAGTCCGAACCAGCCATCGTGTTTTTTTCCTAAACACGAATCGAGGTTGTCGGTTCAGTTGCACACTTCGAATGGATGAGACTGGTTGTTGCACCACCAGACTTGATGTGTTCGTATTCTAAAGGGATTTTTGTGTTACAGGCACCATACTATTTTATAATACATACTTATTGTAAAAAAACAAATACTCTGTCAAAATAAATTTGATATCATAATAAAGTACGCTCACGGGCCCACATTGTCATTATTTATTCTGTTTTGGCGGTAAATGCCACGGATCTCCCCAATAGTCAATACATTCTGACGTATTTTTTTAATCATCACTATCATTGGTTGAAATTCAGCGTACATAGCATACATATTTCTTCAGTATCGATTTGAGACAAAAAAATTGAAGTGTCGTAAATTCTTTTAATTTCCACCTTCTAATGCTAATTTACGATGTTGTCGAAGAAACCTGATTTCTGCTCGAGGCCCAAATCTAGAGGGTCATGTTTCTACATATCTCAAACAGGGTTGAAACTAAAATAATATTTGCACCAAGCGACCTAATAATAGTTCTCAAATAGCTGGGGCTTTTATTACGTCTCTTGTTTTAGCATAATTCTTAAAATTTCAGAAAGAATTTACGGGATTGTCGTTTATTACTACAAAATTTCAATGACACTTAGCAACGATGTGCACTATTTATTATTTTGCAGTTGTGCACTCTCTCCGTCTCACGTCTGTGACCCACAGATCTGTGACCTGTGTTCAGTCACAGTCTCGCAGAATCTTGTTGTCAACGCTGTAGATGTGCCTGTATTTTATATATAAATGTATAAAACACCTCTTAAAATCAAATACCGACCCGCACTCAATCAGTGAAGATGGCGGCAGAGCCAACTAAGAACGAGATTGTATTCGCTATTGTAGCCTATTCGCTATGTTCTGGAACACTGCTTCTTCTAAACAAGGTAGTGCTGCACTTCATACCTCTGCCCGCGTTAATCACCCTGTGCCAACTGGTGATGGCCATATGTATTGTATATGGTATCAAAACCCTCAAGCTGGCGGAGGTCAATGAATTCGATCTGGAGAAGCTCGTACCGTACGCGTACTACACCATTGCCTTCGTATCAGGCATATACGCTAATATGCGCGCGCTTCAGACGTGCAACGTGGAAACCGTTATCGTTTTCCGTGCCCTGACCCCTCTGGCGGTGTCGTTTTTAGATTTCGCATGTTTGGGAAGAGAAAGTCCTTCTGCGCGGTCGATGATCTCTATGATAAGTATAGTTATTGGAGCTGCCGTGTATGTATCTGATGACATGGAATTCGCGGTTGAAGGCACTGCGGCGTATACTTGGGTAATTATATACTTCCTAGCCATTTGTGCGGAGATGACATACGGTAAAAAGCTGGTTTCTGACGTGGACTTGACACTTTCTGGGTCGGTGCTGTACACCAACACGCTTGCGATCCTCCCATTCCTATTCTTGTTTCTGTCCACCAGTGAATTGTCCGTGCTTACCTCTGAAGCGCCTATGGAGTCCTGGCCTTTCCTAGGCTGGGTGGTACTTGTGGCCTCCGGTGCAGTTGGGGCTGGTATTGGGTATTCGGGCTGGAATTGTAGACACAAGGTTTCAGCTACGAGCTTCACAATCATCGGTGTCATCAACAAATTCTTGACGGTGATGTTGAACATCATCATCTGGGATAAGCACGCGAGCACTATCAGTCTGTGCGGATTAATTATATGTTTAGTGGCCGGCTCTTTCTATCGACAGGCACCACTTCGTG
>LUCW03000136.1:50000-82500 GCA_001586965.3 Sphaeroforma sirkka
GATTCGAACTGAACGGTTAGCACTAGATATGCCAGTTGTCGCGAAATGGAACGGCTGCAGAATAAAAACAATGCAGAACTAATAAAAAAACTGTGTACATTTATATATATATATATATATACATCTAAATTTTCCGATTGTCTCCTATACACCTGACTTGGAAAAGCCTGTTTGCGACCCTGCGCTGACATCCGGCAGGACTGGTTGTCCAAGAACAGGCATCATTGGTTGCCCAAGTACAGGCATAATTGGTTGTCCAATTACAGGTAAACTGGCACCCATCACCTGGGGCTGACCTAATAAGCCCATTTGCAGCTGCTGACTGTAACTCGGTGGGGGCGCCTTGTTTGATACAGCACTACTGTTGCAGAATGATATTGTAGAATCATTACCAGATGAGGGAGTGGAGGAAACAGCCGATGCACCAAGCGTGAAACTGTCCTCTTGTAATTTCATTTCGCGCTCCAGACTTTTGTCACCCCGTTGTCGGATGATCATCGCTATTCCTAATGCACAACAGCATCCGCACACGCAGATAGCCAACAACAAAGCAACAGAGGCGCCTAATACTAACATGCGTGTGGCCTTGGAAGCCTCATAATCTGCCGCAACCGCTCCGGCAGCGGTTCCAGCGCCTATGATAGTAGCCTGCTTAAGATCTTCCTCGGTATATTGCACACCAGCCTCCTCCTCGACAGCCATCTCGCCGGCGTCTCTGGTGAAGATATCAAGTCCACGACGACGTCTTGCGCCACCACCGTCGTCGTAATCAACAAGAACGGTGAAATTCATGGTGATCGAGTTAGCGTTTCGATCGGATGTAGCGCATGCGAACACGGTGTCCGCAACGATGGGCATGCGGATTTCCTGCGAATCAGGCATGTAGGTTTGAGTGAACACCCCTGGTTCGAGGTCTGCCACCACACCCAAATAATCAGGATAACTAGAGCAATCGCCGTCTGTGGTTCGCACGACTTCCGTCACTTCCGCATTGTAAAGCGTCACCCCACTCGCTCGTGTATCGACCAAGATACTCCAGTATGTCATTTCACCTAGACTGAACACACCATTGATATGTTCGGTGGTATATGTATCATCAGCGCGAATTAGAATGAACAATTGGAAGAGAGCGTCTAGCTCGAAAGTTTCCACCTCACAGAAATTGTTTGTATCGATGAAAAACAGAATATCCGCGAATCCGTCCTCTGGGGTCACAATGGGGCAATCAGCCGGGACTCCAGGAGATGTCTCAGCCTCGCACTCGATGGGAACTTGCAAAAATTGGTACGCACCAGTCAAATCACAAGCTTCTACTGTGAAAATGATCTGCTGAATACAGTCATCTCCCGTTGTGAGCAGATTGCAAGCATCACTGACCGTGTAAGGTGACATATTGCCAACCAATAAGTTCTCGTACTGTACTTCACCTTCATGATTGCCCTTAATGGTGTACGGTGCTGGCAAGTGCACCTCGATTCGAATCAAACTTTGATTCCAACCATCCCAATATCCAACGTCGACCAAATTAATGGCAGCTTCAATCTCCGCCAAGGGATATGCAGCTTGAATTGTTGCAGCGACATTCCGTACAGTGTCAATCTGAATCAACAGATTTGTGACGGCGTTACCCTCGCGAGTAACGGGTAAGCGCAAACTCTTTTCATCATCTACCTTAGTAACGTATTCCTGCCATTGGGCTTCCACTTGCCCACGATACGATGTGAAGGTGGCGAAATCCTGAATGTTTGTTCCACACCCAGCCGCACCTCCAAGTTTGTCAAAAGCTACGCTGAAATCAACTTGCGATCTACAATTGCCTATTAGCTTGTACGCCACCCCAGACATCTTCTCAGGATGATCCTCTGAATACCTGCAATCAGCGAAGATGACGTCCTCCAACTTTCGCATATTGTGCCAGACACCGACGTCGGTGAAAATATTCACCTTGTTGTTCGACACTGTAGTGCTTAGAATATCTATTGTAAAATTGGCCTGAAGAGCATACGGCTCGGCGAATGCGCATGAAGAACCACCGGCGGTGACAATGGTTAGGCCATCGAGCACAGAGGAGTATCCTTCTACGTTAGCAAAAACAAACACAATAGAATCTGTAGCAGGTACAAAAATCTGCGCGTCTGTTCCATTCACTAAGATAGCTTTGTCGACGATGATTGGTTCGTTCACCGGATACGCGCCAGGGGCTAAATTTAACGTTTCGCCAGGCTGCATAGCGTTGATAGCATCTACTAAACTATCCGCAGGTGTAACATCTAATGCAGAAGCGAGACCGATTGCCAGGCCCACTAGGCCTAAATAAGTCATCCATGATCGCATAATATGTAACTGTAATGTTTTATATGTATATTTATATATACATATATGTATATATATATGTATATATATATATATATATATATATATATATATATGTATATATATATATATATATATATATATATATATATATATATATATATATATATATATATAATATATATATATATATATATATATATATATATATATATATATATATATATATATATATATATATATATATATATATATATATATATATATATATATATATATATATAAGTATGTATATATATATATATATGTGTGTGTATATATATGTATATATAAATATATATATATACTAATATATATGAGTATTTATGAACTTGTGCAGCACGTATCAACGACACGTATACAGCACACAACTGATGTTTGTTATAATTGAACCTTCCGTATTATATTGCTCTCCCAAAATCCCATAAAATATTTCAATGGGTCAGTCATCAGCCAGACTGTCATTGTTATATTTTGTTTTAAAAAATTAAAATAATAAACAAAACTGCATTTTTGCTTTTTTTTTGGTGTTTATTTTTTTTAACAAAATGTTCCATTGAATGATGAATCCGGTTCTAAAATACTTCTATTTATGACAACGACGTCAGGGCGTTTAATAGTGCGTCAGGTCAGGTCCTGGAGACCTGGACTCTAACACGATATTTCTTTAAAAAAAAATAGACTTCTCTAATTATTTAATTTTCAATAAATATCAATTAAATTGTTTATTGATGCATTAACGTAAAACGTACTAAGTTTTCATACGTTGTACGAGTCTGGGAATCTGGGTATATGCCCCTTATATTTTTAATATTTGGCATAATCCGCTAACTATAGTTGGACAGATTTTCTACTGTCAAAACATACCAGCTACTAATTGGGTCATATAAGGTAGATCCAAACAAAATTGGTTTTTTAAGAATTGGTTCCCAATATACTATCTGAAAATGAGAAAACCGTTTCTGAACTAAGCGTTAACGAAAACCGTACTACATTTTCAGCATATATGAAGCTCCTTTGAATAGCATAGATCCACATAGGTATTATACTCTATGCTCCAAGGGTTAAAGTTTAAAATAGAAGCTGGATACTTTGCAAAAATAAAAATAGCACAATATTTACCATTTTTATAGGTCTATATGAATACATTTTTAAATTGTATAAATTCCAAAGTGCTTGTGTGATTATTTTTGTACTACCTGTTGTCCTAAATTTTAAGAAATGCTAAAACCTGATTTGTTTATTAATTTAATTTTTAAAAACAATATTAAAAAGTTAAACTGGAAAATTTAAAAACTATATTGACGAATTGAGTCTGGTATGAATTCTTTTTGAAAAAGCTGGTGGTTTTATTTTTGTCTCTTTCTCTACAAAAGAGAAGTGGTATGTGAAAAAAAAGTAAATTACTCATTCAAATTATATGAAATTGCTCTTTCCTTTTTTTAAATAAAATATGCACCACTCTGAACTTTCGAGTTTGAAGTTTGAAGGCCTGCTTTTTTAAAATATTATTATTTTCACAAAATACATATTCTAGTAGAGAGTAGAGAGTAGAAAGAGAGAGAGACATATATCCTCCCAAAGAGTATTAACGTAACATACTTTGATCCTAGGAGCATGGGATCGGTGTACATAGACCTACACAGCGCCTACGAATGGCTAGTTTGACCCAGTTCTGGTACGAACCAGTAGTAGCCCTAATTTTTGAACCAATAGGTAGATCGGGATGAGATTAAAAATGCGTGGCTAACTCGTCAAGACGAACATTTTAAGCTATTTAACGACCAATGAACGTCAATAACTAAAGTACCTCTGGGTCAATCTCTGCAGTAAAAATCCCCGACTTCAAAAACCTACTGTTTTTGTAGTCCACCCCTATGCAAAGGTGTTTTTATTTTTATTTTTTACATTTCACAAATTAAAAACGGTAGACCTCTGAAAAAGAACAAGAAGCGTTTTATAAGCTTTTCAGTCCCTGACGACATTATCACCGATTTTTTGTCTGTCGACAAAAAACGTCCGTGACGCTATTTTACCCATATGTAGACCAAGGCTTGGACTTTGGAGTCCCCCTTCATTTCAGCAGGAAAGACTCCACATTTGTTTTTTCAAATTGTTTTTAATTTTTAATATTAATATAACAACAAACAAAAAATAGAGCCCAGAGGCCCCCCGAACGTTAGACACCGCCCTCTTTTATTAAACGCTTTCAGTCCCCGCGGCGTTACAGCCGTGTTTTATTAATTTATTCATGTAAAAGGCACTTTTTCAAAATCGTTCAAATCCGGGCGCCGGACGGACAGTCGAACCCCGTATTTTCAAACCATTCCAGAGTCAACTCAGTCGTCTTCAACCAAACCGAAAAATGTATTTATGAAATAGTCCAATCGCCCATGTGAATAAAGAAAAAAATGTTGCCACACAAGTTTTGAATATTTTGCCTATTTTTTAAAATAGAAAGAAGTTTTTTTATTTTAGTTTTTATTTTAAACAAAGTGGTTTTATTTTTTTTTATTTTTATAAAAACGTATATACATGTTCTCTTTTCATACACCGGAATATGACATTTCCCTCCTCTTGTGGTAATTAAAAAGTGATGATCTCAAAGTATGCATTTTTTTATAAATACAAGGCCTTGATACTGCGACCCCCGGATGGAAAACTGAATAAATATTTACATAGTATCCCCCTTCATTAATTTTTTTTGTTCTAATTTTTTAAAATCATAGCTTCTGATTGTTTTGTTTTGTTTTTTTACATATTGTAGTTATATATAAAATAGGAACTAAGGGTCGGTCCTGCCCCCAAATTTGAAAATGAAATGAAATATGAAATATGAAATTTCAGAGCCCAAATTTCATTTCTGGGTATGTGGCGGCGAGACCAGTCCCACCGCTTATTTATTTTCAGGAATGAAATGAAATGAAAAATATGTAAAATATTTCATACTGAATTTACAATACATATCCTTCATTTGTTTTTTGTTCCAAAAAAGCAAAATTAACAAAAATGAAATTATTTTGGCGGTTGTTTTTAAGTTTTTTTTAAAAACTACAATATGAAACCCAAAAAAAGCCTAAGACAACCAATAGGATCATAATTTCACTCATATTTCATTTTTCATTTCATTTTTCACTACCTTCCAACTTCGCCAGTTGAAAAAAGAAGTTAGTGAAATTTCATTTTATTTCCAAACTTTTCACTGCGTAAAAATATAATGAAATTCATTTTTTGTGAAATTTCAGTGAAAACTAACTTCGGCTGCAGGACTGAACCTAAATAAAAAGAAAGGAAGTACAAAAACATGTTTTTGTATTATTTTACTATTTTATTGTTTTGTTTAAAAAAACAACAATTTATTTTGACTGTATGTTAGACTGGTAGTAAATTTTTTTTATATATATCACCAGTCCCACAAGTAGTCACGAGTCGTCAACATATCAAAAATCTGGCAATGATTTTTTTTTAAAACGATGACGAGTGAGTCGTCACTATTCCAAACGTTTTAATTCCAAAAAAAAATTCCTCAAGTTTGTCAAGGAAACATATAAACAAACATTGAACAGCTAACAGCTATCAGAAACACGTATACACAAGGATATGATATTATGGTTAGGGGACATTTCGGGTTACCAAACCCCAACCATAATTCCTACATACATTCACAGCACCAAAAGCGTGAAGGAGATATCCATCCGATCAACGAGTTTCATTTGCAACACATTCTACAATAACTACTAAACGAGCATGCATCACAATGGGCACATTGATGCTCACAGAGACAATGCTAATCGTTACCACCCATACACATACCTACCGACAGTGGTCTATCAAAGAGAGTATTTACAGAATAGCATCGAGCCATTACATTCGGAATCAGTAGTACACTTTAGCACTGATTTGGCAGATCTCGACCTTTCGATGGAGGATGCATCCGCTTTCTGTAAAGTATGTTCTAAAGCAACAGATATTGATGAGCGGTGTGGTTTATGCAAGAATATTGTATGTTTGACGTGCAGTGATGTCAATCGGTTTTCAAATTTTTGTTGTTATCATATGTACGGACGATGTGTGTTATGCCTTCAAGGTAAGAACAATGAACATAAGTGCGATTCGTGCGATCCAAGCGTTCATCTATTTGAGCCATGTTCTGTCAAATCTGACTACTCGGAGGGTTTTGGAGCTACTGCTACTTGTTCTGCATGCGCTGCTAACATAGCAGCAAAATCACCAGATAAGAACGTTTCAATACCACATCAATAGTACATACACATGCATCAAACGATGCTACACCGATTAGCAACGAGATGTCTAAAGCTAGTTTTACTACAAAACTTGGTAAGAGCCTTAATATCCTAACATGTGTAAACCTTCAGGTGCACCTTTAAACTGGTACTTCTTACCTTGCCAAGTAAAGGAAAAGTATTTCCTATGAGGCTCATATATCTGTAGTTGATGGAATGCAGCTTTTAAGTCTATCTTGGAAAAGATAGTCGCACCCTCCATTTTGCGTAGTATCTCGCTTATCTTAGGTAAGGGAAAACTATGTTGCGGAATTAGTTTGTTGATTGGCGACAGGTCTAGTACTACTCTTGTTTTACTAAACGTTCCATCAGATTTATATTGATCGACCGCTAAGAGAGCTAAGTTAACTGGGGTTGCATCATAATTGATTTCAATTAGACCCTGTTTTAACCAATCTTCGATTTGGGTTTTGACAACGTCTTTGTGTCTCCAACTCACGTAGTTATGTGAAGGACACTTTAACTTAGAGAAGTCGACGTTTGTTAAGTCAAGTCTAACGTACCCATTAGAGAACTTAAACATATTAGAGCACCTCGAATAGTGGTATCGTTCGCAAAGAACTTGCGAGACTCTAGAAGTTCACGGTCACGTGCATCTTCAAAAAAGGTGTTAAGTATATTATCACGCAACTGGTGCCAGGGTAGTGCTTTCCAGTTGGGCTCATGAGCCTTCAAGATAGTTCGCCATTCACCTGGCTCACAGAAATGAATAAAGGCATTCATCATCTGCTTATCCTTAAGGCTGGCAGACTCCTTAAGTTGGTCGAAGGCCTTCAGTGTCTCCACTGTACTCTCATTAGTAGAGAAATCGACCTCAGCCTGCGCGTTACCTAGCTGCTTTATAAAGCTTGGTTCTAAGTGTTCACGAGGCTCATACTCAGTGCTACGGGCTGCTAGTGCCAAGATGGTGTCTATTTCCTTTCTCTTGTTATCGATTAGATAGCGAATGTTATCCGCTTTCCTATCGTCAAGGTCAGAGTCATTCAATAGACGGTCCTCAAGGACTTGCATACCAGAGCGTAATAGCCTGAGACGAGTATGTCTGGTTCTCACTTCCTCATCCTCAGGATTAGAGCGGGAACTCTCTAACGAGGTACTGGTGTAGCAATTGCCAAAATCGTGATTACCAGGGTTAGTTGGCAAATGAGGGTCGATATTACGAGGATGGTAAGCCTCATCGAGTTCCATACGATCATATCCTCTGACAGGGTTAGGTTTGTCAAGAGGATGGTCAATGGTAGCATCAGAGCTATAGAGATTAAATTTTGAAAAATTTTCTCTCTCGCCAGTGGTAACTGGCTTAGTGGTAAACATACTGGCTGGTAAACCAGTAGGTCTCGGGTTCGAAACTCGGCCCGAATTTTCTTCTTCTTCGGTATAGGAAGAATATCAGCCAAGTGGGACACGATAGAGGGGTACACAACTGCTGCTGCCGCTAGCTCCTTCAAGAGCGCTTCAGTGCGGTTCAATTGGCGTCGAGATTGAGAGGATCCAACCACTCGTTGTCGAGTTATGGCGTCCTCAGCTTCGGCCCCAAGATTTGAGCTGAATGGAATGGCTTCTCCATCGATGGCGAAACCGAAATTTTCGGACAGGTCCAATACTTCCTTTTCACTCTGGATTTGTGCTGGAGTGTCCTTTAGATGTGGAGTTATAATGCCCCCGACATTCGTATCCACGAATTTTCCAGCCTTTCGACGTTTATCCCCAATATTTGACAGCACGTAGTCAGGGGGCAAGCTGGGGTCCTGAGCTTCACTCCTAGGTGATACACGGACGCTGGCGAGCCTTTCCGCGGTAGTAGATACCTCTTCTTCCAAGGCTTTAGGATCCGACGAGTCATCCTCAGAATTATCCTCTGTACCAACCTCAGAATTGGCTTCCCCAACAGTTTCCTTGGCAGGCTCAACTCCAGACAGGCTAGGTGTTTCCACAGGGACCTCAGGAACCTCGGCAGGCTTAGCAGGCTTAGAGCTAGCGGCTCCCTTGCCTTTAGAAGTACCCTTAGCCATAGTATTTGCTGGATAGTAAATCGATGTCAGACAGTCTAGAAGCAGTACACTACTGTAACTACTAGATAACTGAAAAATATGTAAACTTCGATGGAAATTACTAGGTTTCAAACTATATTAAACTAAAATACAATTTAGTCAGTTAGGATTTTAGCAGTGGTAGCTTGTGTAAGAATGATCGGGACCGCCTCTTGTTAAGAGCCTAAATATCCTCGATCACACAGGGCGTACCTCTAGCTGTTCTTTATTGAATAATTTTCACTAGAAGTACTAAGTGTTCATGACCACTTGCCTAATTTGTAAATAGACATAATAACGTAAGTCACGTTAATACAATAGCTGATATAAATAAAGTTCCATCTGAAGAAAAGTTAAAAAAAAGAAAAGACTTATTGGATTTTGGAGATTGGCGGGAGGACCAAAATCTATAAGTAGTAGTTCGGAGATTATAAAATTTAGTTTATAACATCCTACATCTACTAATGTCTCAAATAGGTCCAAGTAGATGAGTCATACCAAATACTCAGGCTATTGGAGCCATCAAAGTGAATTTAGGACACTTTGGAAATATTGGAAAAAGAGCTTGTATTAAATTATTTAAAATACAAATAAAAACCAATGTAGTAAGTATACGCGAGATAACTGTATCTCAACGTTCTCCCTCCTCAGGGGAGGGGACGTTGTTCATTTATTAGTAATTATAAACAGTAATCCTAAAATGACTGACTCTTAAATGAGTCATTAGTCATGTGCTGTAAAACCAGCAAAACCCTAAAACCCAGTTTATCAGATTATTCTGATAAACTGTAAAACTTGTAATAAACCTAAAATAATCAAATAAATATAAGTACTTGTATTCTGACCACACCCCCCCCCAAACTGAAGCACTGAACAAAGCAGTGTGCCAGTTTCAGAGATGATAAGAATAGCATAGTACCTTATGTGCTGGCATTATCCTCGAGAGCTAGAGCATTGTGCTGGCATTTATCCTCGAGAGCTAGAGCATTGTGCTGGCATTTATCCTCGAGAGCTAGAGCATTGTGCTGGCATTTATCCTCAGAGAGCTAGAGCATTGTGCTGGCATTTATCCTCAGAGAGCTAGAGCATTGTGCTGGCATTTTACCTCAGAGAGCTAGAGAACCCGATGTGTACGTCTCGAGCGACCCGTCGTGTTTGAATTCTTGAAGCTACTGTTCATCTGTGTCAGCATATAGGAGTTTGGCAAGTACAATATAGGACTGTATTTGTGTCGGAGAAAAACTGCCAGTGGCAGAAACCGTGCAAACCATTAACCCGCTGTTTCAAAACAATGCCCAAGGAGTTGTTTGATTGATTTCGCTGTGTTATACTCCGAAGCAAGAGTGGCTCATTTAACCTCGCGAGCTTGAGCCGCTGACGATTTTCCCTCGCGAGCTCGAGTGCTAACCGTTTATTCTCGCGAGCTCGAGTGGCTGGTTTATACTCGGGAGCTAGAGTCGCTGCTTTTTATACTCAAGAGCTCGAGTGGCTGGTTTATACTCGGGAGCTAGAGTTGCTGGTTTATACTCGGGAGCTAGAGTCGCTGCTTTTTTATACTCAAGAGCTCGAGTGGCTGGTTTATACTCGGGAGCTAGAGTTGCTGGTTTATACTCGGGAGCTAGAGTCGCTGCTTTTTATACTCAAGAGCTCGAGTGGCTGGTTTATACTCGGGAGCTAGAGTTGCTGGTTTATGCTCCAGAGCTTGAGCTCGATATCCGAGAACAAAGTTATATTGAAGATAAAGTATTAGAACTGTGCACGTTGGCGCTTGCGTGTCCGTGTCTGCGAAGCTTTGTGGTAGGCCGCGATATCGTTGGCATCATCAAAAGCTTCTGCTGTTTCCCACGTTGGTTCGCCTTCTCACCATCTCACCAGGTATTCTAATTTCCCCGTCTCATCATTCGTACGATGTGTGATAATATGGCGAAACTCAACCCCTCCTTCGGTCCATAAGTCTTCGTTAATTGGTGGGTCTGTGCGTCTATGCACTAAACGGAGGAGTTCCACCCGTACCGGTTTGGTCTTGAATTCTGGTGGGGCGGAACCATCCTTGTTCGCTAACTTGTAGCGTTGGCCGTGTCTAGCTTTGACTACATATGGTCCAAACAATGGCCGCATAGCCTTCGTTGTTCGGCCTTCTGATCGTACCATGACCACATCTCCTTCGTCGAAATGTACCAAGTCGTGAGCATGCAGGCGGTCAAATGTCGTCGTAAGCTTGCCTGTATACTTCTTGGTAATGTGGTGGAGGGTCGGCAATATAGTGTCCTGTAACTGGTCTAATCGTTGTGCCCAGGTGTCATTTGTCATCGGCTGAGAATCCGGTAACTCGTCCGTGAAATCGGCGAACGGCACATGGCGGCGGCCAAAGTACACGCTAAACGGTGCACTCCTATGGCGACGGGATATCCGAAGGTTCTGGTATAGCATCGTAAACGGAAGGCGTTCGTCCCATCGAAGGGGAACTGCCTCACAGCATTGTCGAATAGAACGTGTAATCTCCTTGTGACGTCGTTCTGCCGCGCCCAGCACTTGGGGTCGATATGGTGGAGACACCTTATGTAGCATCCCCACTTCCTGGACCAGAAGCTCCACTAACTTGTTGGTGAACTCCTTCCCCATGTCTGTTTGGATCTTACGGGGGAAACCATGTTCGCCAAAAATCTCTATGAGTGTCTGTGTCGTGGTTTCCTTTGTCTTGTCCGGTGTGGCTCGAAGGATAGAATAGCCTGTGGCGATGTCTAAGACGTGAAGAATATAATTGTTCTTGCGTCTGGACTCCAGTGGCATCGGGATGTAGTCCACTTGAATATGGTCCCACGGGTAGCGTGCATCGATGCTAATCATCGGGTGGAAACCTTTACGAAGTGTGTCCTGTCCCAAACATGTGCCACATTGCCGCTTAACTTCTGTGGCTAACTCAAGTGCCCCTGGCCAAATGTGACCGTTCTGACGAAGTTGTTGGACTGTGTCCGCCGCCCCATGATGTCCTTGTTCGTGTTGCGCTTGCGTGAGTTGCGTACGACGCTGTTTCTCCGCCGGACTCGCTTGTGCAAACGCCGGTTGACCCTCTGCATCTGCCAGTGCCACTGAGATTTCTCGCGCTGTGTCTAAGCACATGACATATTTTGTATGCTTTGGTTCTGCAAAACCAAGTCGCTGTGAAAACAGCGGGTCCAGTTTGAATCCATTGGGAGGACCCACCCGTGCTACTACGGTGTGACCCCATGGTGTCTTCCCACATGCGTACTTAGCGTACTTGAGGAACGTGTGTGGTGTCCGTGGTACCAGCACCGGTTCTGTCTGCAATAACTGCTTGAACAGGTCGAACCATGGTGCTCTTGGTACCCATGGTAGACATACTGTGGCCCGTGCGCCGTCGGCTCGTATCTTGCGTAACATCCTGTGTATCTGTTCCCAAGGCGGGTTCATCCATCCATCGACTATCGACCAGTCGTGGGCAAACGCTCCTTCCCCATCATCCTTCGTCCAGAACCGAGGAAGCTGAGCGTTGGTTGGGTCCGCAAATACATCTATGTCATTCGGTCCAAAGTGTTGTTGCGCTTGTTCAAAGTAACTAGGGAATAACTGCCAGCAGTCTGTATACATTATTTCGAGTCCGTCCTGCTCCGCTGTCCCCTCGTGTACTCTACTTAACATGTCCGGGAGCACATTTGTCTCTCCTGGTATATGCGATATGGTAAAGTTGAATGGCGCGATGATATGATGCCATCTCTGAAGCATCGGATTAAGCTTGAGCTGTGTGTTCATATACACAAGGGCCTTGTGGTCCGTGAAGACCGCAAACCGTTGCCCATCCAAGTATTCCCTGAAATGTGTCAGTCCATATACCAATGCCAGTAACTCCTTCATAGGTGTGGCGTAGTTCTGTTGCGCATGGTTCAGAGTCTTACTAAAGAACATTAAGTAATGTTTCTTACCGTTGACCCATTGTAATAGCGCTCCCCTAAACCGTAATCGCTAGCGTCGGTTTCCAAGTTCAGAGGAATGCCGTCGACCGGAAAGTGTAACGCCACAGCATTCACCACTGCGTCCTTCATTGCCTGCCACGCCTGTGCATGTCTCTCCTCCCAACGATCACCTACCAACTCCTTTGGTTTGAGTTTGCAAAATTCGCGCAAGGGTGCAACCGTGTTCGCGAAATTAGGCAGATGTTCGTGGAGGTAATTTGCTAAACCCAACGCCGAGGCTATATCTTTGTATCGTAGTGGTGTGGGCCAGTCGATCAGCTTGGCCTGCTTTTCATGGTCAATGTCAATGCCTTGTGCCGATACTTTCTTCCCTAGGATCATGACTTCGGAGATAGCGAAGTGGCACTTGGCAGGGTTAAGCTTAAAACTGTGGTATGTTAAGCGTTGTATCACCTTCTGCACCGTCCTAACGTGTTCGTCATAACCGTCACTGGCGATAACTATGTCATCGATATAGTGGTGAACCGGTAAGCCATCAAGTATTGTACTCAAGGTACGTTGGAACTGCTGCGTGAGTACATGAAGAAGACCGAACGGTGCTGATGTGAACGAGTACTGATAACGTTCGTGTGTAAAACTAAATAAGTATTGTGAGTCTGGATGGATGGGCAGCCTGTGGTATGCAGCCGATATGTCCAGCGTCGTGTAGTACTTCTTACTCTTGAGGCGAGATATGAGTTCGTTGACCTTGGGGATCAGGAACTGGTCACCAGGAATAAGCGCGTTAACGGCACGCATGTCTAAAACACGCGTACCTTCTTGACGTTGCCTTCCGCATCGAATGTCGGTACCGCAAGGAGAGGAAGATTAACAGTCGTTGGTGTCGTTCGTTTCGTGATCACCAAATCCGTCAACCACTTCTTCACTTGTTCATCCACATAGGGGAGCCATCGATCGGATACGAAGTTACGCGCCGATCGCCGCATCTGCAACGCTTGTTCATGGGTTACTGGGATGGTTACCTCACTCCCTTCCAGACGACAGCGCGCGTTGTCGGCAATTTTCGCATTGGCTTCCAAATCCTGTGCCAACCGTTCGCGTACATCGACGGGTTCCGTCGTGTTAGGTGCTTGTCGGCGTGGTATGGGTTCGAGGAGCTCTTCTAGTTCTGTGGGGTCTATTGGTGCAAGTGGCGATTGGATACCGCCTATGTATAGGCCCAAGCCTTTCAACATATCTTGCCCCACTATAACATCTATACCCGTCGGCAAGTTCATCAATTCTAATGAACCGTCGATAATTCTGGTACCGTACCTTATAGGTACCACTTCCGTCGTCCCCAGTCGAGGAGTTCGCACCGCCTTGTCAGCTAAATATATAAATGACCCAGGTGGTGCCGGAGTTATTGGTCGGCCAAGGAGGTCTGCGGATGTCTGTGAGATACAACTTCTATTTGCTCCCGTGTCTATCAAGGCTTTGAACGTACGTCCGTTGATTTGTACTTGAATATAGACTCGGTTGTCTGACGTCAGCAATGGGTCTTGTATTGCCATCACTGCTCCAATCGTGGTAACAAATATGAAGCTCCTATCCGACTCAGACACCTCACCTCTCATGCATGATCGGCTACCGACTCCCACGTCTCATAGGTGTGGTTTGGTGTTGACGTCATGTGCTCGAAGTCTTCGTAAAGGATCGTGTTGATATGAATCTCTGTAGCTTCCGATGGTGGAGCCAAGTCTTCGTCCTGTGTAATCGCATTCACCTGTACTTGAGGCGTCGGACGTATTGTAACTACGTCTCTAGTCTGGGATGTATTCTGCCCCTGTCCTGCGGTTGACGTTGTGGACGGTCTGTGTACCGATTGTACGTCCCTCAAAGGACGGTTGTTGTCGTATAGCCTTGCCCGACCCTCTGCGCTCACCGCTTGCGACGCCCTGAAATGATGACACCGCGGGATGTGCCTGCCACCTGGTGGCGCCTGTGCCTGGCACCCCGCACAAGTCGTTGGTACCGTAGGTTGGGGCCGTTGAGTCCAATTCTGCGTTTGTCGTCTACTCGTCTGTAGGTTGGGGCGGCTATTGGTGTGGTCGCGACTTCCATTGGTCGTCGGGCCCTCGCGGTTGTTGCGACCCTGGAAACGTGCTGTCGTACGTTGCTGTGCATCCTGAATGTCAGGGCTCAACAGCTGTATAAGCTCGTGTGTCTCCATCAGTTGCCATTTGGGATGCAACTGTAGAGTACGTTCATACGTACGGCCGTTGAGAGCTTCTTCTAACAGTTGTACAATGCAGTGGTTCACTAAATTCTGTTGGAAGTCGGCATCTGTCTGGCACCGTTCACGTGCCCTCCTGTGGTTCTCCATGAGCTGTGTCATTTGTTCCATAAGAGGAGTGTGCATGTTCCGACTTTGGCCCTTGGCTAACTTGCGAAACGCGGGATCGACAGTGGCTTGTGTTTCGTGCGAACAGATCTGTTCGATCTGTAGCTGAGGTGTGCATGTCTTCAACCGTTCAGAGTTGTCGCGGATGTAGTCCAGCGTTGACTTCTCCGCCTTGAAGTAAGATAGTACCTTATGAAACCATGTAAGGTTCCAACTCTCGTCCAGCCCTGCGATTTGTGCGTTCTTGAACGCCTCGAGGAGAGCCCCTCTTGTGTCCCGTTCCATAATATCATGTAGGTAGTATCTGTTCGACGGCCAATCAGGCCACGTACGTGGTGAAGGTACGGGACGCTTCTCTACCGGTCGGGACTCTAATGTAGCTCGAAGTGTCTCAATCACGCCCCGAAGAGCTTCAGCTCGAGCCGTGTTATTCTCCTCGATTGCTTGGCATAGCTCGTCACTTAAATGTAGTATCCGTGCGTGTAGCGCCTGTCGCCTTTTCTCGATACTAGCCGGTGTGGGCGGAGGCACTGTTGTCTCCTTCTCTTGTCGTTTAGGTGTCTGTACATATTCACTGGGCGCTACTTTCTCGCCCCACTGACGTTGTTGTTGTTGGCGCAGGTTCGTACTTAATCGGTCCTGTCTATTCTTCACCGCCTGCTTACCTTGAGGATTCTGTCTGGCTAATACTTGTTCATGTGCGAACTCTTGAAAAGTTGGTGTGTTCTCACTGGCAGACAGAGTATCATCCTCCTCGGTTGAACTGTCCTCTGACCCTGGTGATTTGTACCCGAGTCAATAAAACGGACGCTCACAGCCTTGAATTCGGAAGGTAGGGTTGTCTTCGTCCTCTGGTACTGCCTGTACCCGTTCGTGTGCGTCAGAAGAACTCTCCTTAGCGGCCGGCCCTATTGTAGTTCGTCCGGTGTTTATGCGCTGTAACCTCTGTTCGTATTTTTTTCAAAAAGAGAGACTGCTGTTGTGTCATCAGCTCCGTGAGTTTCTGAGCTGACGATTGTTCCCGTGCCGTTTCCTTGTTGTTGGTACGGTTCCGGTGACGCTTCCGCTTGTTAGGTGGGAGGCGTGGTGGGTCATTACTGGGAAATAAGGCCCCTGGAGTATCCTGAGACGAACGAGGGGACAGCCCTTCACTGGCTACCTGTTCACCAATAAAAGTCTGACTACTGTCCGCACGCAGGTCGGGTACTTCCTTGGTCTCACCCTCGAATATGGCATCCTCGTCAGATTGTGCAGGTCCATTTTTTGTTTGCTGTTGGTGGCTGCTTGTCGTCCGCGGAAATAATGTGTGGAGCCCCAAGATGTGTCTGTTGTTGCCCCTCCCGCGCCTGACCTGAGTGCGGAGCGGAGCGTTCCGTATGGGACTGACGACGTTTAGTTCCACGTCGGTCGATATCATCTTCCTTGCGGCGCTCAGGATTCAAGAGTTGCTGTCTACGACTTTGGCGGGGGTAGGACATGGTTGGTGAGTTGTTTGTCAATGGAGAACTAGAAATGTGTGCGAATGAACTGATAGAGTACTGAATATAAATATCCATTTTCTATTAAATTTCATCCTTCAAACACATAACGTCTCGACATCGAACTCCGAGGAACTCGTGGGTTCCCTCGTGACTGCTTTTATTTCCTACACTAACATAAGTAGTGTGGATAGTCTATATACTCTAACACTACCAGCTGTCTTACTCTTCATCCCACAATAACATATGGTTGAGTGCCTCATTAGTCGGAGCCACTTCTTGTTCTACTCCTCGCCAGCTCTTACTCCGGCCTAATGACGGCCTATTCGCAGGACCCTGTTGGGAACTTCCCTCATCGCTCCTCTTTTACTCTTCTTACCCGTGATGTCCTTGTCATGTGCTGTTGCGGTTGTTGGAATATGCTTCTTGATCTAAGAACGATTGCTCGTTATTGCACTCCTAAACTAAGCTGCCGTCAACCACACCTTCTGTGCATACTGTTGATCCTCTCCGTTGACCTGATTTATCTGGAAGTTCTAGTGATTTGAGTGTGTTCGCATATCATTTTCACAATTTAACCTTGTATTTACTTGCATCGTTCGTGTTATGTGCGCCCCCACCCTTATATGCTCCTAATAACTCACAGGTGCTTACTTGTGTCTCTGTATGCTTCCTAATATCCCATTCTGAAAATTTTTGTAAAATAATCTAGTATGCCGCTGATTCATTGCGTCATCGTACTAACCGAGTCGGTACTAACCATGTACATCTCCCATCTCTACTACACTACTGTGGATCTTAAAGAACTTTCTTCTAACAACTTCTTAAATACAATTTAAGCTCATTAGCTTGCAATTCGATTTGTACCTGTCTCACACTGAAAACAACCTTCCTACCTGTACTCACACATGTCTACTTATCTGTGGATTCTGACTGATTGTCTGATTTCGTCATTTGATCGTCGTGAGACTTTCCTTGTTGACCCTGGTTAATGTTCTGCTTGATTGGAATGTTCGCTCTTCGGGTCCACTCGTATTAGTAGATTCTTTCTTCATCCTCGTCGTCAACACGTCGTTAAACCAACGACCGGATAATCTAAATCGTTCATTTTGATGCGACATTCTCCGTTCGCATTGTCTTTTCAATTGTTATACTTATAACAAAAAAATATGTGCCAGCTACTGACTAATTCATATTTCTGTAGCTTTCTCTGTAATTACTAATAAACTAACAACTTCTATGGTAAGTTAAAAATGTAGTAAGTATACGCGAGATAACTGTATCTCAACGTTCTCCCTCCTCAGGGAGGGGGACGTTGTTCATTTATTAGTAATTATAAACAGTAATCCTAAAATGACTGACTCTTAAATGAGTCATTAGTCATGTGCTGTAAAACCAGCAAAACCCTAAAACTAATAAACCTAAAATAATCAAATAAATATAAGTACTTGTATTCTGACCACACCAATGTATTATCTCAATTGATCTTGATATTTTAGACTGACCGGAGGCCGTATTTCTACAATGCTACCATTGACCATCCTCTTGACAAACCTAACCCTGTCAGAGGATATGATCGTATGGAACTCGATGAGGCTTACCATCCTCGTAATATCGACCCTCATTTGCCAACTAACCCTGGTAATCACGATTTTGGCAATTGCTACACCAGTACCTCGTTAGAGAGTTCCCGCTCTAATCCTGAGGATGAGGAAGTGAGAACCAGACATACTCGTCTCAGGCTATTACGCTCTGGTATGCAAGTCCTTGAGGACCGTCTATTGAATGACTCTGACCTTGACGATAGGAAAGCGGATAACATTCGCTATCTAATCGATAACAAGAGAAAGGAAATAGACACCATCTTGGCACTAGCAGCTCGTAGCACTGAGTATGAGCCTCGTGAACACTTAGAACCAAGCTTTATAAAGCAGCTAGGTAACGCGCAGGCTGAGGTCGATTTCTCTACTAATGAGAGTACAGTGGAGACACTGAAGGCCTTCGACCAACAAGGAGTCTGCCAGCCTTAAGGATAAGCAGATGATGAATGCCTTTATTCATTTCTGTGAGCCAGGTGAATGGCGAACTATCTTGAAGGCACATGAGCCCAACTGGAAAGCACTACCCTGGCACCAGTTGCGTGATAATATACTTAACACCTTTTTTGAAGATGCACGTGACCGTGAACTTCTAGAGTCTCGCAAGTTCTTTGCGAACGATACCACTATTCGAGGTGCTCTAGCTCATATGACACATATGAATACTCGGATGGGTGGTCGTACCTATACTGGCGAATATTTATTAATTTGTCAGATGATGGAGACTCTGGGAGCTAACCTCTTTAAGAAAGTCAATGATGACATCATCGCCTATGGTGATTTGCGATCTATGCCTTGGTCTGTCTTTGAGAAGATAGTACACAAGCATACCAATTCCTCTACTAGAGTACTTAGTACCACGAGCTACACCCAGCCCACTAAGCGAAACGCACTAGAGACTAATACTGCGCGTAGTACTAAGAAACCTCGCACTACTACTGGAGGGGGTACTGGCTCTACTTCTACCGAACCGAAAGGTGATAAGAAGGTGAGAGCGCCTTGCAAGAAGTGTGGTTACAACCTCACAAAACGTAATGGCAAGTGGAATGGTAGACACGACCCTGTTAAGTGTGCACCAGGCAAGCCAGATTTTGGACACTATATGAAAGAGTGTGCTACTTGCAAGGGTACTAACGGTTGGCACAAAGAGGATTGCAAGGACTTACCGGACGTCCAAGTTAAGCACTGACAGTACCATATGTGCGCACTAGAGCAAGATTATGAGAAAATGTTCAATAAAATCTATACCAAAGGAGATGAACGTATCTTTCAAACAGTTTTCGTAAATGGAGAAAAAAGTTATGGCACTATTTGATCCAGGGGCTGAAGTCTCTGCTATCTCACGCCGAGTAGCCTACGCTACAGATATGGCTGTCCATAACGAAACAACTGATTTAATCTTGGGAAATGGCAAAGTAACTACTTGCAAACAAGCCATTGACTATGCACACATAATGCTGTCAGATAGAAGAGAAGTGAAGACTCACCTAATCGTTACTGACATGTCTCAGAAATACGATTTAATTATAGGTATGACTGATCTTCTCAGTTTAGGTATAACACTCACTGGTCTGCTTAATGGGCTAGACCCGAATAAAGATCAGTCAGATGATAATATGTTAAAGATACCTAAACCTCCGGAAGGTGAAGCAAAGGATATGATTCCGCACTTCACCAATATAATTATGGACTTAATTATACAAAACAGGAAGATTGCAATAACTGACTGGTGTATGTTTAAGTTCTCTAATGGGTACGTTAGACTTGACTTAACAAACGTCGACTTCTCTAAATTAAAGTGTCCTTCACATAACTACGTGAGTTGGAGACACAAAGACGTTGTCAAAACCCAAATCGATGATTGGTTAAAACAGGGTCTAATTGAAATCAATTATGATGCAACCCCAGTTAACTTAGCTCTCTTAGCGGTCGATCAATATAAATCTGATGAAACGTTTAGTAAAACAAAGAGTAGTACTAGACCTGTCGCCAATCAACAAACTAATTCCGCAACATAGTTTTCCCTTACCTAAGATAAGCGAGATACTACGCAAAATGGAGGGTGCGACTATCTTTTCCAAGATAGACTTAAAAGCTGCATTCCATCAACTACAGATATATGAGCCTCATAGGAAATACTTTTCCTTTACTTGGCAAGGTAAGAAGTACCAGTTTAAAGGTGCACCTGAAGGCTTACACATGTTACCTTCTTTCTTCCAACAAGTTATGATGGAACTATTTGCGGACCTGTCGTATAACGTATCAGTCTATTTAGATGATATAGTTATCTTTACAAAGACAGCACATAAACATGCTAAACTCGTTAAAGAAGTCTTAAAGCGACTTAATCATGCTAAACTTAAGATTAACGAAGACAAGTGTTCTTTTGCTAAAGATACTATACACTTACTTGGCTACAAAGTATCTGCAGCAGGGGTAGAAATTGATCCTGGCAAGAAACAGTTTCTGTTGGATTTATCAACACCAATTACTGGAAGAGATGTGAACTCTGTGTGTGGGTTTGTTAACTTCTTCTCGGATTCGGTACCGCATCTTTCTCATTACTTAAAGCCTTTCAGTCACCTACGGCTGCACAAAGGACCTTTGGGAAAGCTTTGGACTAAAGAATGTGATGATGCATTTAAACTAGTCAAAAGTAAAGTAATGGACGCACCCATCATGCAGTACCCTGTGGATGGTGTCCCATTCCAAGTAGCAATCGACGCTTCAGATCGAGCGGTAGGTGGAGTGCTTTACCAAACGATAAATGGTAAACCGCGCTACATACAATTCTTTAGCAAGAGTTATAATAAGAGTCAACGGAATTACCCTACCGTTAAACAAGAGCTCCTTGCTATAGTTACTGCGCTAAGACAGTTTAAAGACTACCTTTATGGAAGTTACTTTACTGTCGCCTGTGATCAAAAGTCTTTAATATACTTAAAAGATATGAACCCTGATTCACAGTTGGTGAGCCGCTGGCATGACATTATTGCCAAGTTCGCTTTTAATATAACACACATACCAGGAATACATAACCATCTTCCTGACATGCTCTCTCGACTTGTGCCCGACTACCAGAAAACAGTCAAGGAGTTATTAGCAACCGATTGGATGCTAAATAAGAAATGGTTTAACCTCGCTCAATCACGATGGGGTCCATTTACTGTTGATATGTTCGCCGCAGAACATAACAAACAGGTTTCTGAATATAGGTCGTTGACTCATCCTAAAGGTGATGCATTTCAGCTTGACTTATCAAAGCATAATGCGTGGGCTAACCCACCTTGTCAACTTATCGCACAGTTGTTAAATTATGTTAATATTACTAAATCTACCATTACGCTGTGTTGTCCCTTACGTAACTCCGACCCATGGATACGTGATTTAATTAATATGATTCAAGACGAACCTATTTATGTCGACCGTGAAACCGACACGTTCTTGTATCAGGGATCCTATTCTATTAAGAAGACGCCTTGGAAACACACCATTGTTTGTCGCATCGGTCCTGCAGGTACCACTAAGTGGAAACCCTCAACCGAATTCTTAGCTAAACTAGAGGAGTCTAAGAAGTTCGAACAAAAGCTCAAGACTCGTACAACACATGCACCCAACAAGATTGCAGTCGAGGTAATGCCGATTGAAACGGCATTAGATCGTAAAAACATGGAACTAGCTAAGGCCATGGATCAAAGACTCAAAACTCTAAGAGAACCTGAAGCTCGCACTCAACTACTTAAAGCGCTGCTTAAAGAACAGCCAGGAGTTGCGAAACAACTGAAGAAGATACTTCAACAATCCAATGTTGTCAATTATGTATCTCAGGAGTCTACCCCTCCTGATACTGAGGTTGCCCTTTTCAACAGGACTATGGTTCATCCAGCCAGCGTTACGCAGAATCTGACTGACTTAGAGGAGCTCGAAAGTAGAGTTAAAATTATACATAATTTAACGCATCGAGCATATGAGCATACTTATAAAATGGCTATTCGTGCAGGGCTTGACCATCCGGCGCTGAAAGAAACCATACGTGAAGTATACCGACGCTGTACTGATTGTGAAAAGAACCAGATCAAGCGCTACGGTTGGGCAATCCTAAAAAGTGTGACAGAAGACCAACCGATGCGCCGAGTCATAGTCGATTTGGTTAAACTCCCGCGATCCAAGCATACTGGCGATGTATATATCTGTCATTTCTTATGTGTGGCTTCGGGCTATAACTTGCTTTATGCAATACCGAACAAACGTCCACAAACAGTGGCAGAATTATGCTATCACGTCTTCAATGACTTCGGTTTCCCCGAGTACTATGTTCTGATAACGGTAGTGAGTTTTGTACCGACGTAATGGAGGCACTTATACTGTAATTTCCATCGAAGTTTACATATTTTTCAGTTATCTAGTAGTTACAGTAGCGTACTGCTTCTAGACTGTCTGACATCGATTTACTATCCAGCAAATACTATGGCTAAGGGTACTTCTAAAGGCAAGGGAGCCGGAAGAAAAAAAATTCAGGCCCAGTTTCGAACCCGAGACCTACTGGTTTACCAGCCAGTATGTTTACTACTAAGCCAGTTACCACTGGCGAGAGAGAAAATATTTCAAAATTTAATCTCTATAGCTCTGATGCTGTAAACTTCGATGGAAATTACTAGGTTTCAAACTATATTAAACTAAAATACAATTTAGTCAGTTAGGATTTAGCAGTGGTAGCTTGTGTAAGAATGATCGGGACTGCCTCTTGTTAAGAGCCTAAATATCCTCGATCACACAGGGCGTACCTCTAGCTGTTCTTTATTGAATAATTTTCACTAGAAGTACTAAGTGTTCATGACCACTTGCCTAATTTGTAAATAGAAATAATAACGTAAGTCACGTTAATACATTAGCTGATATAAATAAAGTTCCATCTGAAGAAAAGTTAAAAAAAAAGAAAAAAGACTTATTGGATTTTGGAGATTGGCGGGAGGACCAAAATCTATAAGTAGTAGTTCGGAGATTATAAAATTTAGTTTATAACATCCTACATCTACTAATGTCTCAAATAGGTCCAAGTAGATGAGTCATACCAAATACTCAGGCTATTGGAGCCATCAAAGTGAATTTAGGACACTTTGGAAATATTGGAAAAAGAGCTTGTATTAAATTATTTAAAATACAAATAAAAACCAATGTATTATCTCAATTGATCTTGATATTTTAGACTGACCGGAGGCCGTATTTCTACAGTAGTAGTTCAGAGATTGAAAAATTTAGTTTATAATATCCTATATCTACTATCGTCTCAAATAGGTGCAAGTAAATGAGTCATACCAATGACTCAGGCTATTGGAGCCATCAAAGTGAATTTAGTACACTTTGGAAATATTGGAAAAAGAACTTGTAATGAATTATTTTAAATATAAATAAAATCCAATGTTATCTCATTTGATCTTGATATTTTAGACTGACCGGAGGCCGTATTTCTACATAGCCCCCACTAGATTTTAAGACTACGGACGTACTTGAAGGTACGATCTAGTTCGTAAAGCGAAAACCAAAGTAAAACGATTTCGGTCATGGCTTTTCGAGTAAATATATGCCTATATGTACGAGTTCAATTCTCATGTTGTACTCTATGCCGTTTAGTATATGGTCCAGTAACTATTTCCGATGTTGACTTGTGAATCCATAACTGGGACATCAGAATCAAATGAGCTAGCGAATGAGAGTTCGGAGGTAGGGATACGGTGAGTGCCTAGATTAGTTTCGCTAGTACCATATATGTTGTTTACTTCGTAAGTATCACTCTTCTGATCATGGTAGGAAATAATAAAAGGTCCGATTGTCTTAGAGGAGAGTTCGGTAACGTTGGCATTGCGATTTATAATGTTAACATAATAGCCAACTTTGAACTGAACAATGTTCTTAGTGTTATTCCATCGGCCATACGCTTTAAGTAGGACACAATTTTTGTGCTCGAGTAAACAGGAGTAAACAACGTTCTGCATATGCTCGATCTTTTGTAGCCACGGAGTAACGTGTTTCTCGGGCGCAGTTTTGTCAAACGTTGCATGTAATTTACTATAGCGGCCAAAGAAATAGTGAAACGGGAGTGTTCCAGTTTGAGGATTCATGCAGTTATTCATTTGAGTCGGAACCCATTTCAAATGATGAGGCCACTAACCTTCAACGTCATCTAGTGCGGTACGCAATAGCTTCATTTGCACCCTGCGTTAGAGGTTTATAAGGGACACCACGCCTATGGGTCATACCTGATACGAGTATGAGTGCCCCCATTACGTCGGTACAAAACTCACTACCGTTATCAGAACATAGTACTCGGGGGAAACCGAAGTTATTAAAGACGTGATATCATAACTCTGCCACTGTTTGCGGGCGTTTGTTCGGTATTGCATAAAGCAATTTATAGCCCGAAACCACAGAAAAGAAATGCCAGATATATACATCGCCAGTATGCTTGCATCGCGGGAGTTTAACCAAATCGACTATGACTTGGCGCATCGGTTGGTCTTCTGTCACACTTTTTAAGGTGTGCCCAACGTAGCGCTTGATCTGGTTCTTTTCACAATCAAAACAGCGTCGGTATACTTCACGTACAGTTTCTTTCAGCGCCGGATGATCAAGCCCTGCACGAATAGCCATCTTACAAGTATGCTCATATGCTCGATGAGTTAAATTATGTATTATTTTAACTCTACTCTGAGATCTTATGAACCATAGTCCCGTTAGATAGGGCAGCTTCAGTATCAGGAGGGGTAGACTCCTGAGATATGAAATTAACAACATTAGATTGTTGAAGTATCTTCGTAAGTTGTTTCACAACTCCTGGCTTTTCTTTAAGCAGCGCTTTAAGTAGCTGAGTGCGAGCTTCAGTTTCTCTTAGAGCTTTGAGTTTTTGATCCATGGGCTGAGCTAGTTCCATGTTTTTACGATCTGATGCCGTCTTCATCGGCATTACCTCTACTGTATTCTTGTTGGGTGCATGTGTTGTACGAGTCTTGAGCTTTTGTTCGAACTTCTTAGACTTCTCTAGTTTAGCTAAGAACTCGGTTGAGGGCTTCCACTTAGTGGTATTTGCAAGACCGATGCGACAAACAATGGTGTGTTTCCAAGGTGTCTTATTAATAGAATAGGATCTACGTGTCAGTTTCACGGTCGACATAGATAGGCTCGTCTTTTATCATATTAATTAATTCCCGTATCCATGGGTCGGAGCTACGTAAAGGACAACACAGCGTAATGGTAGATTCTGCAATATTAACATAATTTAACAACTGTGCGATAATTTGCCAAGGTGGGTTAGCCCACGCATTCTGCTTTGATAAGTCAAGATGAAAGGCATCACTTTTAGGATGAGTCAACGAGCTATAATCAGAAACCTGTTTGTTATGTTCTGCGGCGAACATATCAATAGTAAATGAACCCCATCTTGATTTCCTGGTATGTGTGTGATGCTAAAAGCAAACTTAGCAACAATGTCATGCCAGCGGCTCACCAGCTGTGAATCAGGGTTCATGTCCTTCAAATATGTTAAAGACTTTCGATCACAGGTGGCAGTTGTGAAGTAACTTTCATAAAGGTAGTCTTTAAACTGTCTTAGCGCAGTGACAATAGCAAGGAGCTCTTGTTTAACGGTGGGGTAATTCCGTTGACTTTTATTATACCGCTTGCTAAATAATTTTATGTAGCGCGGTTCACCATTTATCGTTTGATAGAGCACTCCACCTATCGCTCGATCTGAAGCGTCGGTTGCTACTTGGAATGAGACGCCATCCACAGGGTATTGCATGATGGGTGCGTCCATTAATTTACTTTTGACTAGCTTAAATGCATCATCACATTCTTTAATCCAGAGCTTTCCCAAAGATCCTTTGTGCAGCCGTAGGTGACTGAAAGGCTTTAAGTAATGAGAAAGATGAGGCACCGAATCCGAGAAAAAGTTAACAAACCCACACACAGAATTCACATCTCTTCCAGTAATCGGTGTTGATAAATCCAACAGAAATAGTTTCTTTTTATCTCTAGCTTGCGTATCAGCTGGAGGCGACAGAAAAGCGGAAGTCGAGGCTATTAATTAAGCCAGGCATGTCTGCATTCACAGCGCCAATTTTAGTTCGTGTGTTCTGACGATCGTTCATTATATTTGCCGCTCTGATGTGTAAGCTGTGTTGCACATGCTTCTCTATTCGTGGGACAAGTGATAACATCTTTAAACACTCCACATTTGAACTCACGTGTCCTCGTGCATTTGTCTCCCCCATTGTTCGCTTAAGGTATTGAAAATAGTCACCGTCACATCGTGTTGCATCATGAACACAATGTTTAGTATAATCTTTCTTGATGAATGTTTGTATCTTCTTCACTTCGTCGTCAAATACTCCATAGTCTTTACAGAAATCAATCAAGAAATCAGTATTATTTGTGAAGATAGTGAAGTAATAGGATAGTCTAACTTGTTGTTTAGCTTCCTTGGTGACAAAATTTAATAAACTATAGAACGGCCTCATACCAATTTGCCTGTATGTTTCATCTGCAAATGTAATTGGGGTGTGGTCGGAATACACCAGGTAGGGTTAAGCTTAGGTTCATAAGAGTTTATAAATTTATCAGAAGTATCTGATAAACTTGGTTTTTGCCGATTAATAGAATCAGCACATGACTCATTAAGTAAACTTCAGCGATTATAAATCGGTACATGACTCATTAAATAGGAGTCATGATTTTTACGATTACTAATGAAAGAACAACGTCTCCCTCTCTATAGGGGGAAAAAGTTGAGATACATTTATCTTAACGTGCACTTACTACAGGGGTAGGCTGTGGTGTGATGTCTGCGCTCTGTGTTTGTGTATCGTTTGCTCGTTGTGCTCTTACAAATCGAACTGGAACACACTCAACAATTCAAGATTCAAAAAATGAGGTCAGCTCGCGTTGCCGATTCTGCATGTGCACACCGAGACGATTGAGCTGGAATCTGTAACTCCCATAGGATTTCTATCTTTTATATAACTAATATTTGTTAAAAACCTAAAGCAGTACAGTCAGAGGCGTTGGTTTCGGTACACCTATCGTGCCGCGTCAGGAGCGACTTTAGTAAAAAGACCAGACCGCCATTCAGTCGTAAATGCACTATTTGAGCAGCACTTGCATCGAAAGATCAAACCAAATCCGCACTGAATGCCTACGTGTTTCATGCAGCTTCCGTCTCCCGCCGGAGACATAATATCCGCCCCATCGACCACGCCACCATGAGTCAGTCGGTGACACAGGCAAAGCCAAACCTGCAGGCCGCGATATTCCTTTGAGCATGCTATCCTATGCGATGAGGAATATCCACACAACCCGAATACTAACTTTTGTCAACCACTGATGGCAACGATATATCTTACATACTCCAAGCCTACAGCTGACTGCGTCAAGTCTATGACATTTTCGATTTCTATTTTGTATGCGGTTTGTGGCATCAATTTTTCCGAGGAGTCTCCTGGACCCAGGCGTCACCGAACACATGTTCTACACATGTGTCTCACTTTCTAAGCCATCCGATGCGTTCGAACTACTATCGAGACTCCTCCTGCTGCCGCTACCCATCATATCTTGCCTTGACGAGGCCAACGGTACCATGCTGTCGACTGAAGTTATTGCCAGTGAGCTATGTCTATTTATATTTCCAACTGTATTCTTTTCCTTCCCCTTTTCACTCGAGACGCTCTTACCTGGCATAACAGCAGGGGTCGTATTCATATCCAAGTGCGCGTATGAGCTAGCACTAGCATTTTCACGAGCATGCAACGGGGCGATAGCTTCTGTCACCTCCCCCATCCCACCTGGCTTGTACATACGGGTTGCACATCTTTTTAAGGAACCACAATTGCACCCAATACCGTGCACCTTACCATCATCCGTGCGTTCACCGCCTTGCCTTTTATAGTTGCTGCATTCGTTGCTATTTTCGTTGTTACTTTTCGTATGCTCATCCCTTCCCCTTTGGCCGCTCTGCTGGCCTGGTCTAGGGACGTTTAAATGGGGTTCCTTCCGATTGGTTGCTGACTTCTTTGGAATACCACGTTTTAACCGTTCCCGCATCCCATCGATAGATCCCTCGTACACATCGATGTAGACATTGTCGCCGGCAAGAGGCTCGTCTACACATAATCCGTCTTTGGTTTGTTTGACTTCTGGGTCCAAGTCGATATGCACTAAGCGAGCATCCGGCCCGCTTTTCTTCCGTGATACAATTCTGCGAGTGAAAGAGGAATGACGTCTGAATGTGCCATATCTAGTTGTGATAATGCGAGCAATCGCGTCAGTATAGCTTACATGAAATTCAGTACGAATCCAAACATAGAGAAGCACAAAAGGTTCCTGTTTGACTTCCACAGACGAGCCAGAGTTCAACTGACTCATCACACTCGGAGTAGCATGCCAGACCATTATCACCATTAAACGACCTGCTCTACATCTTTAACACACCTCTTCAGTAGATTACCGCCGCGGCTTTCTTCACCTTTGCTGGACGTGTTCGACAAGCCGCTGTCTGTGGGCTTGATTGTGTTACCTGTTGTCTGCCCATACGCAACTGTTTTGGTCCCTCTCAAAGTGCGCAGTTCCCTCCTGGATGCCAAGTCTTTCGAAACCTGCATAATTGTAAGCTTCTGAGCGATCTGGATTTCTCGCAAGGCCTCCTCAAGTTCGTCAATATCTCGCCTGTGTCGCAAGTTGAAACAAATTAGTTAGTCGATTATTCAGTGAATACGGTGTTTCATAGTCAGTAATATAGAAGCGTGCATTTGCCAATAGGCGGTCCATGATCAAGGCAATTCAGGTACAATAATTTGCGAGCGGGCGCTGAACCCGAAGATTTCCTCGCGAATAATTACAACTCTTCAAAGGAGATGTTTGAAATATTTTTTTGAATTACTTCTTGACGATCGTTACTGCCGCATTCTAAATTTGGAACATGCCTATGTTGAAGGCACGCATGCCTATAATAAACTGTAGAAACTAGCAATACAGTACAACGTACACCACAACACTCCAGATAATGGCATTTGATCAAATTTGTGAATGAGCAGGTGCAAATGAACGAGCATCACATATTCATTCATTGAAGTGGTGAGAAGGTTATAAAACGAAACAAGATAGCTGTTATTTCGACATGAATATATGCTCACACAAAGGAAGGAAAATCATCGCTCTAGGCGGAAGTTGAAAAACAATCCCTTTAGTGAAGCTATAGCGCAACTGCATTCCATCATACCTGATTGCCTCGGCTTCTAACTGTAGATCCATGTAATGACGGATCTTCGCTTCTTCGTTTGTTAATCCGACCTATGTAACAATCGTTGCTGCATTAGCGCATTTCTGGATGTACGTCGGCATTGCTCGATAGTCTACCTACCGTGAATCTACATATAATCATCAGATGTGTAGCGCGAGTGACCGTACCTGCCAGGCGCGTATACAGCTGCTGCTGGCAAAATCGTGCTACAAACTCTCATGTACAACCCGATGCGAGCACATTATGAGTAAAACCGGGTACTCCCGCAAATAGTGTGGGCTGACAACGACCAATCGAATCGAGGATCGAGAAATAGTGCGTTCAGGTGACGAAATAGTTTTGCCCTGATGTATAATATGATTTTCTCCAAACAGGCGCACATGCGAAATATATGTACCTCGGGCATTGCCGCTTCCTCATCGTCGCCGTCGGTATCTGTTGTACCGGACTTTACTTTTTTGTTCATCAGCATCCGCTTCTCGATGTTGTACTCCGCTGCAGCCTCACCAAACGCGTGACCCAAAATTGTGACCTGTTCATAATATCATTTAATGTTAAAAATCTAATCTAACCTCCCCCCCCCTTAAATGTTAATAGGTTCGACGCACCGTAAGTATAAAAAAAAAGAAATACGTGAACTACTATGGTGATATTTCTGTGTAATTAAATTTCAGCCGTATTAGTATGGAAGAAGTCCAATAAGAATTCACTCGCCACTAACACATAGCCATGGCCATGAGCATGATTCTCCGAGACAATCGAGCATTTCGACGCCAAAATATCACTATACAATAAAAAGGATATCGCATCATGACAGCATAGTATCGACCGAAGAAAATATCACACACTTACCGGAAAGGCTAGGACCACTATGGCACTGACCATGGTTATTGCCGCCACCATCCTACCCAGATTGGTCACTGGGAAGCTGTCACCATACCCCACCGTGGTAAGCGTCACAATACACCACCAGAAAGATATGGGTATGTTCTGGAAATACGTTTCCTCGCCGACCGCATCGCCTCGTACATAAACCCACATGCCGTTCTGGCGAAGGATAAACGAAATTCAATACGGCATACGATTATATATATAGCTGCGGCCTTTGCAAGTAGTCGATTAGGTGATCCTAGGATTGAGAATATACGGATGATTTTGAAGTCACACTGCCAATGTATCGACTAGTCCCACATATGTTCAGGTGTCCAGTGTCAATCTCAAGGAGCGACTTCAACAAGAACAAAAGTGCACCTGATTCATCCGGGTCTGGAAATCCGATCAAAAGGATTTATAGGAAGCCGAATCGCGAAACACACTTTCCTATGACATGTTATTAGCTGCAAATACGAACAGGTTAAACAAAACGGTCCACGTAACAAAACATTCACCTACAGCCACGTCGAGGTCGAGCAATCGCACAGGAGTTTTTGAATTTAAGTGTATTTGTGGGGTATACCGCAAGCGCATAGATACAATCCTGAAGAAGATATTTAATGCAAGTAGACGTCACCTTGCATAAGTACAACATATTAAGGAGTATGGATCCACAAGGCGAGGATGCATGTATAAAATACAGTGGCGAGTATTCACATATAAATATATATCAATAAAATATATCTAGGTGTTTCTGTCTGTTCGCGTAATTTTCCCATACCTCATCTAGGTCACAACCGGCTGTCTCGGCGTAAAAGATCAGGGTGCTGTAGAAAACAGTCAGGATGCCCACAATAAAGATCAAGAACATCACGCCATCTCTTCCCTTTGTCATCGCGTTGAGGAACAATCGAAACAGCAAAGAGCTGCACCAGTCACAAGCGCAAGGTAACAGGAAAGTTAGCAATCTGTAATGCAACTTATTTTAATTTTACACAAATTGACATGAATGCGGGGCAAATCCAGTTTGTAAGTACGGACACAATCACGTGTTGAAAGGAATAATGAAGCGGAAGCGATTCATCAAAAGTACACGCGTAAGAAAATATTCATATGCATGATGAATATATATGTATATACACACATGCCTGACTACACGTCTAGGACATATACACTGGCTTGCCCTCGCGAGGTAAGTATTAATACAGAGGGGAAAGGATACGTAATTGACAGGTAAATCGACCACCTGGAGCGGTGGCGGCGAGGGACTGAAAGCTCAAGTGTCTTTTTAACAAACTGGAGCTCGGGAGTCAACAGAATCGTAACAATGAGTGACGGTAAAGTCGACCACTTTCCTCATGTGAACTTCTACAAATACTATTTTTCAGAAAGACCTAGTCTGTAATTCTAAGTGGTGCAGAAACAGTTTAAAGTTTCTATTGGTGTCGAAGCGTGCCGGACACACAAACTCTACTTTTAAAAATAAGAACTTACAGCTATGCACGCCTTCGATGACAAATAACCACAAATATACGCAAGGAAATACTAGCCCAAACATAACCCACCTTTTGCCCAGCTTGACTAAGCGAACGATTCGTATCAGGCGCACCACACGTAAGGCAGCTAGTCCCTCCACGTTGTTGGCGCCGGTTTCACCTATCATAATGAGGACTGTTCCAACAAAGTACCAACGAATTATCAATAAGAGAAGGCAATGTTATAAGCCGTGCTTGCATTCAGTACAGTGTCATGTCCATGACAGACATTATGGTATGTCCGCGGCATATGCACTGGTCCAATAAAAACTCAGCAGTATTTCTATTTCTAGACCGACCCGAATCGTGTATGACAGATTAGCGCAAAAAATAAGAAGAAAATCAATACACATTTGTAGATGGACATGTGTCGCGGGGCCGGTATAAATCCTACAGGCAGAGAGCACCTACCAACTTCGATGAACCAAGGCACGATTGCCATAAAATCTATAAAGTTCAGGAAATCCCACAAAAATGGCTTGAGCCTCGGACAGGTGAAAAGTCGCCCGAAATAGTCGATGATGAAGAAAATCACCACTATGGTTTCAATCACGAAAAACAAATTTCCGTTCTCCTGGCCCCAAATCCGGATCGACTGAGTGTCATTAAAAAGATAAAATAAAAAGTGTGGATATAAGATCGATAACCTGCAACTCAATGCAGGCCTAAGATATGGAGGGCGATTTGACTTGAATACGTTCGAACAACCACGACAGTAGGGGGTTGTG
>LUCW03000136.1:87500-95000 GCA_001586965.3 Sphaeroforma sirkka
TAGAAACGATTCTCAGCATTGATAGATTAAATAAAGGCGCATGATGTTTGTGAAACCACATATGGGCACCGTGCATTTAGTCACCTACTAGCGGCAATGTCTCACTCTGCACAGACTTCAACTAAAAATCAGCAGTCTCGCCTATACTTGATACCGAGATACCGAGGCAAATCAGAAATCGAAATTACTAAAATTATCTCAAGGAACACATACCGTGACCAGGTTTTCGACAGTCGGCATCGCCGTCACTATGAGGGGCAGAATTTTCGCCATCGACGATAGACCCCGCTAAAGATTCGGTATCGAATGTGAAGTTACTTCGTTCCACGGCCAATCGTCGCAACGCAACACTGGGATTCTTTTCCATATACCTGTTCAAACTCTGAGACATTCTACGGCCGGCACTTGAACTCGGAGTATCTACATTTACACTACCCCTATGCTGACTGGACACAGACGGGGAGGAGTCGTGAGGCGACGTTGACCCATCCCGTACAGATTGTCTGCTGGCATTCAGCAGAATGAGGTGGGCCATATTCGGGCTACTCGAGCTAGGCTACTGTAATCATGTCGCTGACAAATAGATAGATACCAGCAGATCTGGTAGTATATGAATACGTAAATATTAGACACTAGACAGTACACTCTAGTAGTGTGTACTGTAAAGTACTTTGGAGTTATAGTATATGATGAAAAGTATTTACACATATTTAGCGAGAAGAAAGTTAAACCACAAGAGTAATATATAAATAAATATCATCGTTTAGGAATGGTTTTATGATTCCTCTATGGTTTAAGTTTCTAAATATTTTGTGATGCATTGTATTTATGAGCATTCTTGGTGTGTAAGACAGGGGGTCTCATCAACTCTCGAATCTCAACCACAAATCAGCAATCACAAATGGAAATACAACCCGTCCAGAGTTCAGACTCCAGACTCCCGAGTACAAAGTCAACAGTCCGAATAATGACAAATACCACCCCGGAAGGTTGATATTGAATACATACAACTGTGGCAGTATCAGCACTTCAGCAGCCAGTCAGCCCGACCCAGGTCCCAGACACCCAGAAACAGTTTACAACTTCAATCGCCACTTTACAGCCGGCCGGTAAAGGAAGGTTCAAGGCCAGGCCCGTCAGGGCACCAGCGCCGGAGGGGTAAGGCAATTTCTAGAATCTCGAACTCTCTTAAGTCCAGAGCCCAGGCCCCAGGGCCCTCTACTCTAGGCGTCGGGATTTTTTTTTACATATTGACCCATTGTCCACACTCCACAGGCTGCCACCCCATATACTACCCAATCTATATTTTTTAATAGACCCAACTAGCGCAGGCCACAGTGTGGTTGTCTCTGGTTGACACTCAATATAAAATAAAAAAAGTCTGGGCACTATGTATTGACACTTTGACATTTGACAGTTTGCCACGACGTCTGTGATGACTCTTGTATCGGTCATCAGTATTTATTTTGTAAAACAAACTTGTTTTTAACGCAGCGTCGCAGGCATCACTTTTACAACGTTTAATTTTCTTTTTTATAAAAGGGCCATTCTCGCGGGCAACCGAATGTCTCCATACGGCACCAAGGAACATAAAACTATTAACGCCCGAGTCCATCTGCAAAGGCAAGGTCGACATTTATGGGCCCACGTAAGGCGAAACTGACCCAAGTATCGAACTATTACGCGTGTGCACTTTACCGGTGGCCGGTGGGTAGTCGTGCAGTGACGTGCACTCAAATAACAATATTAACAACGTGTACGTGTACACATGTACATTGAGAACAACGTGAGATGGCTTGTTATTAATACTCAAGTCCCACACAGTACAAGAGGCTTATCCTTTGGATTCAGCTTATGGATGGCCTCAGCCTTACTGACAATTTCAGGGTAGTACATTGTGTTTCTGCGACTTACAACATCTTCAAAATATCAAAAGCACTTAGCATATCATACTATTTAGTACCTTTTTTCGGTATTAGTAACACAGACTTAAGAAGGCTCACGCTGAAAAAAATATAATACACCGAAACAATAGTCAATATTAGTTTTCGGTCATAATCTACACCTATAACCTGAAAGAGAATACAACGCCTCAGACCAGTCAATGTTCTGTTGAACTTGTGTGTAAACGTGAACTCGTGGATACATACTTCTGAATATTGTCGTTTGGTTTGCACAATTGAGTATGTATTGCACTGTAGTTCAACAATGATGAATTTGTTTTGTCCCGTTCTGTTGTAAATTCCAGGGTCCAAGGGATTTTGTCCTGTTCTGTGATTTCATTAACCGCAATTTTTCATATATAAAAATCGAGAATATAATTATAAAAGGCCACTCTACAGTAGTGAGAGAGGCCAGGCCCACAGCCTTCTAAAAATTTAAAATTACACAACTCGTCACACAAGGGTTCAGCTCACTTCTGGACTTCAGGACTTCAGGACTTCAGGCGTTAATTATGGTGCATTACATATAGAGACATTCCTCAGGGCACAGGGCTCAGGCCCCAGCTAGTAGGACCTCATGGCTCAGGCCTCAGGTCTCAGCCTTCGGCGTCAGGACGGCGTCATAAATATTTAAACATCATCAGCCATCAGTTCATTTTAAACCGTGAATTTTTGCATAGCCACATTGTTCGTTTTAGGAGGCTATGAATTTTAGTTTTTTAACACAAGTATTAAATTGGTGTGTACACACTACTCACTACATCGTGGCTCGAAACCGTTAAAAAGTATATGTAAAACCTTCAAATCAGACACTAAAAAACATTAACGTTCAATTTTAATTTTTATGCAGTACAGTCGTTAGTCGTATTGAGCTTAAAAATAGGTGTAGGCGTGTGGCTCATATCAGTCATACGAATGAATCTTGTGAGGGTGTGAGTCACTGTGAGTGTTTGACTGTTTGAGTGTTTGTGTCTTTTTTAAGTTTGTGGGTATGACGGTATGTACTGGTGAGTGAGGTGACTGGTGGGTTTTTAGGCCTAACAGAGCACGAGTACTGAGTACAAAATACAGAGTACTGTACAGGCCACATTCACAGGGTCAATGGATACGCCGCGGGCCGCCGCCTGATCGCCCCAGCCTGCCGGGCCCAGCCCTCAGGGCACAGGCAGTGAGGCACTCATCACGTAAAATATTTCTTTAATGTTTTGTTAAAAAAACTTTTTTTTCTTCATTTTTTGCCTGTGTTGGACTGCCGATTGGTTTTGTTTAAAAAAAAATTTAGAAGGCATAATTACATACAATAGCCATGAATTTGGCCTCCTGCCTTGTTAAATATAGATATATTTACAAGAACAAAAAACAACCTGCTAAGACATTTACTTTTGGTTTTTTCGGAAAAAACCCAGCAAACATGTTTATAAATATGTAATTATGTAGTAAATACTATGTACATGATACAAACTTGAAAGTCTTTCTGGGACCTGGTGACCTCTAGGGGGTGAAAGTTACTCTCTAATCTCTGCCCTCTGGGGGTGGTGGAAGTAATTTTTAAAATAAGACTTTTGAGTTGGGAATTTGGCCACTTGTGAAGGTGATAAATAAAAATATTTAGAAGTCGGAATGTTTCAGAGAAGGGCAGTCCTTTTATCATTAATTGTTTTGAAAAAACCCCCACAAAACATAGCCACAATCACAGTATTTATTGCTTCTGAACTATCATTTACTTTGATTTTTTTCACAAAAATTATCTGTTGTACTCATCAGTATGTACGATTTTTAGTAATTTTATTATATCAATGAAGAAAACCTATTCGTCCGCGATTTTAAGAACCAGCTTGCCAAAGTTCTCACCGGCGAAAAGTTTGTTCAGAACGGCGGGGAATGCCTTTACACCTCCGGACTCCACGTGCTTTTAATGGGGTTATCGAAAATTTGCAGTGAGATACGGATCAACCAGACAAAATAGTAATAAATTGCGTAAGGATGCCGTATCGGGAATCAATGCCAGCTATCGTTCACTATTTATCTGACAAATACCTAATACCTACCTCCTTGCTGATGAATTTGCCTTCCTTTATCAATTGTGAGATTTCTTGAATACCCTCCATGTACCTGGGGGCGTAGTCGAAGACAATGAAGCCTTGCATCTTGGCGCGATTTACCTACGATATATCAACATAATAATCAGCTAAGTTATGTTGTATTTCTAAAATCTTTTGTAAACCGGATACAGCCATGAATAAACAATCGGAATAGCAAATCTGTAGTTGTGGGTTGAGAATCATATGGCAAGATTCAAGGATTGGAAAGAGTGATGTACACTTACCAGTAGACTAAGGTAGTTTGCGGGTCCCTCGACTGCAGTGGTGTTGTTGTACTGTGAAATAGCACCGCAGATAGCAATTCGAGCTGTTCATAAAAAACATCAATAAAGTTCCACAGAAAAGTTAGTAAGCGCGCGTATGAATACGCCAAAATTAGTCAGAACGATAGTTTGGGACTCTACAACGAAATTGTGTAAGCTCTGAAATATTCGTCCAAACGTTCATACCATTGCGACGCAACCTGGTCATCACCGTGTCAAGTATCTCGCCACCAACCTGAATATATATATAATATGTATAACCAAAAAAAAAGGTTTCAATGTTACGAGTTGTGTATGTATCATAAGTTAGTATTGTGGCAAGCCACTTTTTACTGCTAACACTGTATGCAAGGCCTGACATGCATTGGGTTCGTGTCCCTTCTTGAAAGACGCTTTCACGGTTCGCAATCCGCACTAATGTTGGCACGGTATTTTAACAGAACATATAGATACGACAATATAGCTATTTACATAAATATCCCGAGTACAGCTATACACCGAACATATTGCAGATTTTAAGCCCGGATGTATATAGGTCAAAATAAAATCGGCAGAGTACGACAACAAGGGCCATTTCGAAAAACAAAACAAACAATTCTTGACAAAACCTCTCTGCCGATTTCTCAGTACATACGTTATCGAAGAAAATATCTACGCCTTTGGGGCAGTGTTCCGAAAGTCCTTTGCTCACCGCCTTGGGTCCTGACTATTTCCCCGATTGTGCACAGTTTTGAAGTTAGTAGGGATTATTGACAGTGCGGAAAGGTATTGCACTGTACACATATGTCGAAGAACATCCAGCTTGCGAAAAATAAAGTGCCTAGAAAGCGCAGTAATGGTAGAAGTACTTGAACACAGCGAATGCCAGTGAAATCTGCATTAATATATACCTTGTAATCAATGCACGCGTCAAAGCCTAGCTCGTTCACAGCGAATGCACACTTCTCAGCCCCGCCTGCGATACCAACTACTCGAAGCCCACGTGCCTTGGCGACCTGCGAATACGACGACAGACATGAAAATCATTGTAAAGGATAAGTAGAATATAGACCGAAAATTGGCAAATTGACCTCGAGATGACCATTTGGGACAAACTAGGCACATCTGAGTGCTGCGTAGACGAACCTGTCCGACAGTTTGACCCACAGCACCTGAAGCAGCCGACACAACTATCGTCTCCCCTGCCTGCAGAAGCGAAGTCAAGGAAATTGTTAGATCAGAGATTAGACATCTTTCGCCTCAAAAGAGCTTGCTAGATTGTACACTTCGCATTCCCAGTAAAATCTCAGGTGCAACACTAATCGGCTAGGTTGGTATGACGTGACCAATTGGTGTGGGTTTGCGTTCAAAAAATACATGCCTCTATTGCCTACTGGAGAGGTGGTCTAGTGAGGTAGAGATCGACCCCGTATCGATATCAGAGAGTCACAAGTTGTCTCTAGTTTATACTCTAAATCTAAGGTTTTTGTCATGCGGGATGTATTTAAAAACTGGATTAGTTCTCATCGTGCTGGAAGAGAAGTTTGGAATTTAACAATGACACTACTTGTCATGGGGTAGGTATGGTAAGAGCAGAAATTGGGCGACGAAGATAAGCCAGCCGACGTCAAAGCAGATGTCATATCTAAAATAAAAACTAACACTTAGTTTAACGTACAGCCACATTGAACTCAGGGACGCTACCACACAGCCATATTGAATTTAGGGACCCTACCAAACAGCCATATTGAATTCAGAGACCCTACCAGCTCTCACCATGTACATCGTTATTTCACACATGCTCGGCCTACTAAAAGCTGCGTTGTTTGAAAAACGGGATCTAACAGAAGCGCAACAATCTATGATACTGTCATAGTAATACATCCAGAAATGGTTCAATTTAGTACCTAAAGTATTGTGTTAAAATATTTAAATACATGTATGTGCATGTATGAAAAGGTAAACATGTATATGAATCGATGTAAATCTGTAACTTATTCAAGCATGTTTGAGTAAGCATACCTTAACTGGGCCGCACACATCCAAAAGACCAAAGTAGGCGGTCATCCCCGGCATACCCAGTGGATTTAGCCATTGAGACACGTTACCGAGTTTCATATCAATATTCGTCAATCCTATGGTAGACTGAATTTCCTTGGGCATGTATGCATATTCCTGAACACCCCAGGAGCCTGTATCAGAATATGACGACAACCTCAGTTATATAGTTGACATCGCTATGCTTTGATTCTAATACGGATTTATATGTTTTCCAATAGACGAAAAGATAATGTGAAATATCGATAAGTCAAGCCTTGCTGGTATATAGCGCTGCTAGGGTCGCAAAATTTTCTGTCAGCTGCGGGGTCATATACCACCTCACCCCGACTATTAGGTCATCCGACACAGCCCAAACTAAACACGAACACGAGGCAACGAGTTTGCGGGCCGAATATCAGACATTTGATATAGGAGGTTCTCGCTAATATCAGGTCCCAAGCATGTTTTGTGTTAGTTAGAGGCGACGGATATCTCAGCGCCGGGATCGTACCAGCTTGCGGCATCATTTTATTTCAGCCATACCTGATACATGGCTACCCACGGTGAATTTTGGGTTCTTACTCGAGACGACTTTCCCTACGCCTCCAGCACGCATCACCTGTTGCATTGAGTTCAATAAAAAGATCAAAGCAAATAAATATGGCGATTAATTTACGAAGTCATTAGCACATGCAAGATATTTAATGATAGAAATTTGAGTTCTGTACGGAAGCATAAGCTATCTCGACCAACTTATAAATTCAGCCGATCAAAGAGGAGTCTCAAATATTCGAACATAACGTTCGAATTACAATCAATCCGGCAAGCGATCTTCAAAACGGACACAAGTGCACTCAACATAAATGAAATAATACGCACCTCATCGATTTGGACAGGTGGTAGATATGATCTGGCATCGTTCATCCATCCTCTCATCGCAGGGTCAATAGAGAGTGCGAGAGTCTTGACCACCACATCTCCATCGGTTTTCGCTTCGGGAATGGGCTCCTCAGTGAACTTCCAATCATTATCCTTGGGTAGCCCGATGGGGCGGGCAGCTAGCCTGTCGAGTACAAGCACACAGATTACGAGTTGCGATGATTCAGATGGTATTCTCACTAGAGTATGCATAAATTTAAAATCTATGGACAATGTGGTATACTAGGATTGTAA
>LUCW03000136.1:100000-117500 GCA_001586965.3 Sphaeroforma sirkka
CAAGGTTCATTTGATCGTATAGGTATGGCCGTGGATCTCTGGAATGAACTCATAGTTGAGGCTGCTGAGGAGTTCAGCATGGACATCAAAGGTATGACGTGCGTAATTGATAATTGACATTGTAAAGATCATTCTTTTAACTGTGGGATACACCGGACACACCGGAATTGTGTCCGGAATTCGAAGTACGAGTAGTAATCCTCTGCTACACTCAAGACGTGTGCTAAGCGTTTATACTTCCCTAGCAGCTAGAATAGGGGTGTACATTTATCTGATCTATTACCGAATTGTTAGGACAATTGAGGCCATGTTTGCAAGGAAATCTGAACTGATTATTAGTTTTAAGATGATGCAGCAAACGTGACCAATATGAAATAACATTCTCAATCCATACAAGGCGAGGGTGCAGAAGAGTTGCCTCGGGATTCCACTAATCTAGTGGTGACCGGTGTGGAGAAGGCGTTTGAATTGAGCGGTAGTGGAACCCCACCGCCCTTCAAATACACACTTATCAACAAAATCCCCTTCGCCCGCGGGTATGTGCCTAATCGAAAGAATGAGACTCGCCACCTGTTTTCTGATTGATTTCGTGGAGCTGTATTCGAATCTGTGAATGCGAACCCTGTATCCATTGTAGCACGTGTATGTGTTTATTCGATAGATTGAAACTGACTTTCGCTTTCCTGGCTATTGTGATGGATTTGCACTCCATGGTCTATACACCTAGGCGGATACTGCGCTCCCAAAACTAAAATAGATGTGCGAAGTTGGTATCGATTTGTAGGTGCGTTTATCTCTAATTCTGAACTCGCTTTATGCGAATAGGTTGGGATCAAGTAGTGCCGCCATCGTAGCCGGTCTGATCGCCGGGCTGGTGCTGGCTGGGCACGAGCTCGAAGTCGAAGGCCACGAGAAGCTGCTGAATATCGCTGCAGATATCGAGGTAGGATTCGTTTTTTTTCTCCCGTATACGTACAGGCAGTGGCCGGTTTAGTTTTTTGGTTATGAAATATAACTCACATTTGCCTACATTCTAGCTTCAACTGCCTCAATGCTTGCCTTGTCGGACGAGGGTGTAACGGTGTAAAGTGTCTCGGCTTTTCCTCAAGTACGAGCCTAACTAATTTTATATAACTGCAGCGTGCTTTCTATGGCGTGTAGCATCTACACGGACATTCATAATTCCAATGTATGTAGTGGGCGTGCTCCGCTTCCGAGGCGCTCCTATTCGATCGGGTGAAGTTTGCAAATTTGCATTGAGTATTCTTGCTCGAAACGTCTTCGCATCTCTCACGGTTGTTGACGGCTTTTTTATCTGGAAAAATAGGGACATCCGGATAACAGTGCACCTTGCGTTTACGGTGGATTCCAGCTCGGTATATTCGACAACGTGGAGGCGAGATGGAGGTAATTTGGTGTTTCTAAGTATATGCGCATATTGACAAATACATAGGTTTACATACATTTTGAAGTTATCACATGTGGCGTTTACCATAGATCGTTCTGCCCTTGCGCGTTTCTCCATTTTGGAGCTCGTCAAGGAAGAGTGCAAACTTCTGCGCATTCGTTTGTAGAATCAATCACACGCTCTTATTTGATTCTATCAAGATCATATTATCATTCATATATCATAGTTTGTTACGAAATTAGTGGCCATGCTTAGCCATAGACTGTTGCTATGTCCAGACACGTTCTCATCCTTCACTTCCCTTTACACAGCACATTCCGCATCAACATTCCATCTGGATTGCAATGCGTCATGTTTGTGCCCGACCTCAAGATCGAGACAAAAACCGCGCGAGGGCTTGTTAAAGACACGGTAGGTTGTGCTGCTAAATGTTCGGCACTATACAATTTAAGCTCTGTCAGAGATAGAAGCTCGTACGTCCGAAGATCTGTTGTATTTCGTGACAAGGCGAGTGGCGTATACATTATGTGCATACGGAGGAACTCTTAGTAGTTCCGAGATACCAATGAATCAATCACTTCTCGGCCAAACATCACCACGTTTGTTCGCTTCAGGCACCTGAGAAATAGTCACAGTAGTCGAACGATGTCATATGGAAATACCTTCTTTTCGGCCAAATTATAGGTACAGAATCTCTTTGGCTCTTCAGTTGTTTTGGATATCGATACGTATATACAACCGTACTAGTGGTAAATGAACCGTACTAGTTGCGAATGCCTTCCCTTTGGTCAAAATTCCAGTATTTGTTGTTCCATTATTGTTCAACTGCTTCAGATTTTGAAGAAAATTATCAAAATCACACCCATAGTAAACTCTCGATACCAAAAAACCCGCGATACCAAAGTCAAATTTTCTTTTGCCACTCTATCCGTACATGCCGAGTTCAATCTCTTCAAAATCAACACATTCTATTTTCTGTGACAGTTTAATGAACTCAAAAAAGAATTACACGCATATGAACTCGCAAAGTCGCGCTATACCAAGATACGTTACAAATGTACATCTCTATAGTTTCATTGATGTATTTCGCCTACACCCTTTAGATTTCGCGGTCAGACGCGGTGTACAACATGGCTCGCACAGCACTGTTGGTGCGGAGCTTCTGCATGAACGATATGGGTGCGCTACGCTTGGCTACGGAAGATGCCATGCACCAAATCCCCAGATCTACAGCGTATCCTGCTCTGTACCCAGTAATCAATGTATGTAATCGATATCAGCATTCTATATATGTTTCTATTTTACCTGTGCATGGGGGAAAATTTGGCTTGATCTGGTTTATGGGTTGCTGTTTTTAGGGACCATTCTCACGTATATGAAAGGCTGGTTTGGTCAGTTGACTTTTCTTTTCTTTCGCCGATGACAAATATACTCGACTAAATTAAGGCAAGCTTTTTATTTCGTATTCATTTTTGCAAATAAACATTATATTTGCACGCACATCTCCACCATGCTCCTTAGAATATTTCTTTAGCGACAGAATGTATACCTGTCGGCGTGCGCATTTGTCATGAGGATGTTGAGGCGTATTCCATATACCAGTAGGAAGTGAGACAGCTTTGTAATGACAAACGACTCCAAAACCTGTTTATCCTTAATATCAGAACAGCGCATCTATCTCACCACACTTTGCATGAAGTACTTTGCTGCTCAATAATACTTGCAAATATTGTGTTTCTCTACCTCTCAATACATGAGAGATGTATCACAAAAATTTATTTTTTTCAGGTCATGCCCGAACATCAACTGAACAAGATGTGTATCACACACTAAAATCCTTCGACCCAATATCTATACTCTCAATCACAGGCTGCACTGGCAGCGGGAGCGCACGGAGCTTTCCTGAGTGGCTCTGGATCGACCATCATGGCTATCACAAGCGGTGTGTATAGTGGATGTGTTTTTGAGCACACAAGCACCCGACCATGACATATCGAATTAGCTTTGACAGGTTCAATTTGTTGCTGTTCACACTTGAATAGAATGAATTGAGTGGACTCTCATTCAACAGACGATAGCCACTCTCTCAACGGGAATTGTCGTTTTATACTCATTCAGTGTGGGGTACTTTGATTGTCTAAAGCGGACGCATCCTACCAAATTGAGGTTTGGCTTTTGATTTAGTTGTCCCATTCGTGCATACAATCGTTGTAGATGACAATTGCAGGTACAAACAGGGGAAGCTTTTGTACTAAACACATAGCGTCCCTCTGTTTGAATGTCCGTCTTAGACAATAAGTGCATAATGTTTACAGGTACAAGCGATGACGCATTCGATCAAATTTTTACCCCTCTGAACAACTTGTACACACCTTGTGCGTGGCAAGTGCAGGACTTAAGGGTGATGCATTCCATCAGATAAAGGAAGAGCGCTTGGATGTCAAGGTTGGAGAGGCTATGCTACAGGCTGCGGCAGATTGTGGCCTAAAGGTATGCAGTGTACACTTAAACACACCTGGGTGTTTTGCGTATGCTTGGATGAGGTTGTAGTTCAAATAAACGTGTAGTTCACTTACACGCACTAAGGAATACTTTGAGCGTTTAGATAGGCATATTGATTGTGGTTAGTTACACATTGGCCTTGAAATTCATGTTAACCAAATCCCGTACTTCTCTTTTTTTCTCGTTCATGGTATAGGGGCGTATCTACGCATCAAGTCCGAGCGACAAGGGAGCATACGTCGTGAGGAAAAATGCCGTTCTGATGGATAACATCTAAGAGTTTCTCATAAACACTCGTGGCTTATGTGATGCCAAGGTCTATAGACGATTGCAAACAGACCATTCGAAATTCGCCTGGATGAACTAGTTTAGATTTACACTTTAATAACAGTTATAATAGGAGTGTATAGGAGACAGTTCATTCTGTATGGCTTCCGACAAAATCAATAGCCGATGCTATACGTAATTTAGAATAAACGTTAGATCCACCGAAGCAATGCTCATTTGCATCCTCCATAAAGAAACGCGAGTTCTTCACGCATTCTGCTGACCTATATATAGCCCTCAAATAAATTCTGTTTTTTTTTGCTCTTAAACTGAAAAGAATGTGGGCAAATATCACCTGAGCATGACAAGCTAGAATAGATTTTTAGATGTACAGAATTATGTGAGTGTAATATATTCTCGATTGTGGGTCTGTATAGATTTGCGCCTGATAGATTTTCGAGTCTGAGCTTAAACAGAGAGTGTATCAGTGTTTAGAGACATTTGAACTCAACTGACCTACTCAATCTAGCATATATGGCAAGGGTCTGAGCAGTTTCGTGTGCTATTCTGTCCGTGCGTGTACACAAGATGTCAGGGTTCAGTTTTAGATAATCTTGAACACTACCTGATGATGATTTACCGGATCGGTCTAGATTCGTCACATCTTATTATTGTTAAAGATCATGATTTAAGTGTCTGTTCCAATCACATAGAAAATTCAACGTACAACTGTAGCTTTATATATTGACAATCATTAATGGGCGATGCCAATTTATAGGAAGCTATTTTTCAGTGCAAGAAGTTAGATCAAACATATTATCTTCTCCACTCTACCAAAAGAGCAGTGAACTTGAATATCTACTCCTCGATACCCACAACACCCATCATATCCTTGTCCTCATGTCCAAGATTGTGACAGTGCAGCATCATAGGTCCGGCATAATCAACTGTACAAAAGCGAACGTCCACTCGTGTGCTGGCGAATAGAGGGATGGTATCGCGGAAGTCACCTTTGCAGAAAAGCATACCATTGGTATTTGGGTTGTCATTGGTGATAAGAAAGTAGTTGATGTGTTGATGGTACGGGTGTTGAGGATAACCCTTTCCTTAATGAAAGCCTTCGCCTGCCGACAGATTCTATTGATATTATTTGTCTAGCTGAATGATGTTCAGGGTTTCGCTAGATTGAATGGCTGATTATTGATGCCATTCGCTCCCTCTGATGTGGAGAGCTCCACTGAAAATGTCGTCTCCCACTCCGAACCTTTGTTCTCACTTCGGCTTCGCACCTTTTGTAGATACGTTGGAAGTTCAGGCAACACTGCATATACAACCTTGTCGGATACAACAATCACAAATAGCGCTTGGGTGTTGGTAATGTTGCTCGGCTGACCAGAAATTGGTCCCCAGATTTGTGCGTACTCAGCCAGCCGCTCGTCGACAACAGTGGTCAATGAGAATAAGCCCAATGCTGAACACTGAACTGCAACATCTACTCGAGCTCCGGATGGGATGAAAATCGCAGTTCTAGCATGAGGTGTTTCGAGGTATGCACCATCGTATGCGAGCTCGTAGATGTCACACGGATCGTCATCCGACAATCTAAACATGAGTGCCTCCATACTGAGCCCATTCACGACTCTTAGCCTTTTTATTTCCCCTATCTTGAATTCGACTCGCGGCAAGTATTGACCATGTACTATCAACAGATTTTCTGACACCTGCTCGAGATTTTGAAGCTCCACGGGCATATTGCTGATTCAGTTATGATCGTATGTTTTTAAAAAGGCTTCACTGTTGCCCAAGTAAATGCCCTGCACCATGACTACCAAGTCATCCATGGCAAGCAATTCCTGTGGTGATATCTTTGGATCATCGTCCACGATAAAAGCACCAACCATTAGCCCGTGCACTTGAAGGTTCGTGCTACCGTGCAAATGAGGATGGGTAGTAGGATGTTTCAGAGTGATGCTCTGGGGTTATCTCATAGACGTACTCAAATAAAAGTCCTGGGTCTGCAGTTAATCCCACATTGTCCTGGCGTCCTTCAGATGATATATGCATACCATGAAGGTGTAGATTCGTACTATTCGGGTGGTGTAATTCGTTCAGCGACATCTCACTCTCTCGAGTTGCATTGTTGTCCTGTAATTGAGTTTGATCCGTACCGTATCTCCAGCTCGACAGATAGTCGGAGCTGGATACGCATTATTATACAGTCTTCTACTGTATGTTATGCCAAATGGTCCCTGTACCTTACCGGCGCCACAGTGAGATCGATATCTATGCGTCCTCCAGAAGAAGAAAGTACTGACGGTTGTTGCAGGATGGGGTATTGAGTCACCGGCATGGCACTGCAGACTGCAGCTACCACGGCAATAGCAATTGTATCAAGTCTCATTTTGATGCGCTCTTGTGGTAGGTTAGTATGAATAGTGTGCTATCCAGTCGATGATGCGTAGTATAAACAGCGACATTATGCCTATATACTATTGAATTTGGCATCGTCGATTTATTTAGACTAGTATATTTAAAATAAAAAAAAAGGTACAACATAGTATGTACAAACAGTATCCCGATTCCTGGCTCCAATTGAGTACTCCCTGCTCTTGAATTAAAACTCTGAGGATCTAATCTTTGAGACAAGGAATCGATTGTTTTCAAAAAAAAATACAATAAGTAATACATATGTACAACTGTTAATTAATTATACATACAAATTTATGAAATGTGTACGGTTTTCAATTTTCCAGACTGATACAGAAGTTACAGTACATGAGAGAAGTGAGAACTCGGGTCTCAGACTCTCAACTCTGAGATCTCAAAATCTCAGTATTCTCACAGAAATGTAGTACAGTAACATATCATAGTTACCAGCGACTGTCTCGAGACTTATATTTAGTTCATCCAAAGACCTATGTCAAAAGACGGTCGACTTTTCTAACTTGACATCCAATGTAGTCCAATTCTAATCCACCTTCTCTTCTTCCAGTTTACCCACGAGTCAAAGGTGGGTGCAATCCAAAGAGGAACATATGTAGTCCAGTCCCAATCCTTGAGGACAGGGCAACCGTACTCTAGGAGCACCTGACTCAGTCCCTACTACAGAAATCAGAACTTCAGACTTCAGAACTCTCGAACACTGAACAGAGAAATCCTATGTAAGAACTCACAACTCACTGAACTCAGAAGTTCAGAAGTTCAGAACTGAGAATTGAGAACTCAGAACTCAGAACTCATGTCTGTATCCAGCTCTCCACTCTCCAGACTCCAAGAGCTGAGAACTCAGAAGCTCCGAGAGTCTGAATCGGCGAATCCACAGTCATTAAGATTTAACGAGGATTCCAGAGTAAACTGGAGTAAACAATGAGCTTATGTAGATTGTTTTTAAAAAACAATCTGGAAGGTATGTCTGCCAGTACAGTGGAGTGAGTGCATCTTTCTCATTCTGGCCTGGTAAAAGAGTAGAGACAATACATTTCGCTATGTAACACCACGATATTATATGACGATATCCAACGACTTGTATATAAGAGAGGGTTCAACAAATCTTCTAACTCATATTATTTTATCTCCGAAAAATACAGACGACGGACATTTGCCCTACCGAATACGATGTTCTCTTTTGTATGTAAAGTAGCAACCCACACTGTTGCCAGTCGCGTTTACGTAAATGCAGCCCCGAGCCGGACATTACGGCAAGAGCCCAAGGCACTGGATGAGTGCTTCAATCAATACAAGAACCCTATTGACACGCTGGAATTGGACATGTTCCGCGAAAAAGTAAGGGGATGTGCATAGACAGGTCACCTGACACGGATACAGATTCTATCGCTGGGGCTATAGGTGCCGCATACCTTTTCGATGGCGTCACAGGACGTTCAAGTGAAATGAACGATGAGTCGAAGTGGGTGCTGGGACAGTACAATCTGGCCGACCCCGAATACATCGGTGACTTTCCTGACAACAAGATATGTCTTGTGGATGTGAACCAAATCTCACAACTACCTGCAGACCTAGACACAAATCGTATAGTAGGTATTGTGGTCCATCACGCACTGCAGTCCAGCACCGTGGTAATTGATGAACCCATCCGAATAGATATTCGGCCGGTGGGAAGTGCTTCCACCATTGTTGCGCGCTATTACGGTTCGGCGAACAAACCAAAGAGCGAAGACGTAGCAGGTATATTGATGAGCAGCTCGACAAAATGATGCTTTCATGCCTCGCAAGGCAATCGAACACGAAAGACGTTAATACATACGCCGACGCAATGTTTAAAGCCAAAGCGAATGGATTCAACAATCTCGATGACGACAAGGTAGTACGGGCAGATACCAAAGTCTTTGGCCTGTGTGGCCATACGCTTGTTTGGGCCACCGTAGAAACAACTGACCCCTCCTCAATGATGGCTCGCAAAGCAAGCCCTCGCAGATTCTATGAAGAAGTTGAAAACAGAGAAAGACGCAAAGGACGCTTTTCTGCCGATTGTTGATATTGTAAACTTGAATACTATTTTAATACTTAATTCTGAGGATGAGTTGGATGTGACTATCGAAGCATTCAAATCCAAAGTGAGCACTGCTGAGGAGCTACAATTGAATATCGGCAATCTAGTGTCACGTAGGAATTTTATTATTCCGACAGTTCAGGCAGCCATCTGCGGGGACGATGAGTAAATGCTACACCTTTCCATCAGATAAATTGTCAAACTGTGTATATTAGAAGCAAGAAACTAATTTGTGATACTCGCACCGTAAGAACAAATACCATCTCATCATGATACAGTATGAGTGAACTCTACAAAGGATGGGAAAAAGACACACAGTGTCAGTCTAAAATAGCCTCCAGCTGCCTACCCTCTCTTTACATGGAAGCTTATGCTACGGACAGATGAACATTCTAACTCCAAGGTAGAGCTGAACTCAAGATTACTTATAGTACTCGCACTGTCGGAGCATGGCACCTCTCACTGATGTAACGGCGTTGGTAAGCGGCGCATAGCACGAGCACATCACCCTGCCAGGCCTACGTGGCCGTCTGCTGCCCACCCCTTCCTCATCCCACCCTCCTTGCCCGCTTGTCCGATAAGTGTGCTGCACACCCGAACTCGAATGCTGTACAGTAGCACGACCGTGAGCTTGAGCACTAGTTGAAGCATTTGCGCCGGTTGAATCCGTGGTAGAGTTCGAAGTGCGTAGCGCATTCGCGGCGCTCGTTTGCAATAGCTCAGACGGAGAGGGCATGCGGGAGTGAGACTGTGTGGATCGGGTGCTGCTAGTAGTAGGCGAGCGTGCCCCATTTGATTCGTAAATGGCGTTGACTGTGTACTCTTCTGTAGCACCACGAACACAGTCCATGCCCCCTCTAAGTACCGCAACACGTGCGTAGCCTCGCTTTACGAGTTCCCACGAGAAAGAGTCGCCATCCGCGGCGTCCATCTCTGTCATTACAACAATATTACCGCCCTGTGTATTATTGGTGTGCGTGTATGAGTCTATCAGCGCTTGTTCTTGAGAGATATATGATGTGCATGTCAATTATATCACGTAAAGTTGAAACATTAGTCAACTAAATCGCGACAGAGTTTACTGTGGACTCAAACAACACACACACACATGCATACAGATAAACACACAAACATACAAACAAACACAAACAGACACAGACACACATACACACACAGAGAGACACAGACACACACAGACACAGACAGGCATACACAGACACAAACACAGAGACACACATTTATATAAATACGCCATGCTTATATATATATATATACATATATATGTATAAGTATTGAACTATATATATATATGTACACACACACACAGACACACAGACACAGACACGGACACTGGACACAGACACAGACACAGACACACACACACACACACACACACATCATCAACATATATATATATATATATATATATATATATATATATATGGGTACAGTTCGTATCAGTACTGCATATATACATACATACTCAATATATATATATATATATATATATATATATATATATATATATACTACATATATATATATATATATACTCAAAATTATATATATATACTCAAATATATATATATATATATATATATACATATACAAATATATAATAATACATACATGCGTACACATATTGCACGTACATATGTATATATACACATGCATGCGCGCACGCATCAACAACCACGCAATATCATATGCATATATATATATATACATATACATATACATTATATGTACATGTATGTATATATATATATATATATATATATGAACATATATATATACGCACACATCATGCACACACACACACACATCAACACACATATACATATATATATATATGTATATATATATATATATATATATATATATATATATATATATATATATATATATATATATATATATATATATATATATATATATATATATATATATATATATATATATATATATATATATATATATATATATATATATATATATATATATATATATATATATATATATATATATATATATATATATATATACATATACATATACATATCGAGATCAAATGCCAATATAGATGGAAAGTGTATCGCATCAATCGATCCAACGTTACAGGAACCGATATTTGATTCGATAAAGTAGTACGGGTACGGTATTCAGATACATTGTATCGGTGTGAGACGACCCGGCAGTGCAAACTCACAAAAACGGAAACTCATTTAAAAAATACAAAAATTACTAATATACACAATGACGTCTGTGCACATATACAACACATACACACATGTCATAGACTGCTATGTAAAAAGCATCTAGAATGGCAACAGTACTCAGTAATAGTAAAAAGTCGTGGATGAGAATGAAAATTACTACACACAATTTAAACACCATACATCTAAATGATCTCGTACACATGTACGGTCATTCACATATACCAGTATGTGTATGAAATGATGGCAAATCTGTTACCTTAAACGGCAGCAAAACGTCAGACATGTTGGCTAAAGACTCCGCATCAAAGTGCAAGCTGGCCCTCCAGTGACCAATAGCATGGAATGACGCATCGGAACGAATATCCACCATCAGATACTGATCCATGAGCATCACATCATCAAACCTGATCTGTGCTACCCGGTTTGATCTGCGATATGAATACGACCAAGTTCCGATTAAAAAGCGACATAGAATACAATAGGATCTCTCGATGCGAAGGTATATACTGATTTAAGGTATATATGGTAGGTAAAGCCTTCTTTCTAAATCATATGCCCTTTAAACTTTACATAGCAGCTAGTTTGGTTAGAAGTCCATCCATTATCAAAAACACTGAGACAAACAAAACAAACCCACCCGATAAAGCCATGTAGTAACGACTTAAGTTGGTCACAGCACACAAGCTCCATGATATGCCGCATCTTTGGCCATACCTAAGCTCGGCAAGGGGCGGTGTCTTTGCCCACCATTCTAGATCCGAGTTCAGCAGTAGCCCTTTCACAACATTGCCTGACGATGAGCAGTGAGAATATATGCACGTGCATGTAAGCGTACTGCCTTGGAGGTTCTTCCACCATTACCAAGATCACTTTAGCACTCAGTCTACATTGTGCAGAAAATTATGTTATTGAACAAGTGCCTCGGGCCAAACTGCATCTCTTGTGGTAGAGGTATTCTGATGCAAACATACCTTCTACTGTTGTGTCGGCGACATGGCTGTCGATGTCCTTTTGTCTGCGGTCAGAAAGTCATTGTAAAGAATCGAAAGCAAATTGTAGTGAGCTTCGAATCTGGGGCAAGTAATCCAGATCAAAATATTATTTGTGTACAGGCAAATACGTCCAGACCATAATAAGAGACCATGCTATTCTTTAAGCACAAATGAATACTTGTTGACCAGACCATAATAAGTGGCCATGATATTCTTTAAGTACAAATGAATACTTCCAGACCATAATAAGTGGCCATGATATTCTTTAAGTACAAATGAATACTTCCAGACCATAATAAGTGGCCATGATATTCTTTAAATACAAATGAATACTTGCTGACCAGACCATAATAAGTGGCCATGATATTCCTTAAAATGCTGAGAACAATGCGAACGTGAATTACATACAACTGCTTCTTGGCGTTTTCTTCGCATGCTTCCCAAGCGTCGTGTTTCCGCGATGTAACTGAAGGAGGAGTTTGCGCCCAGATCTGAGGGGAAAAGGGAGTTAGTGGATCACAGTCTTTAAAATATGTATTTGTGTGTATATATCTTCAGGCGTAGCAACAGATATGTGTATATCAAGATGCACAGCACTGTCGTGTGTACATAATAGTATACATTCATACACTCGAAAAATTAAAACTCTTTCATATATAAGGCTCACTCGTACTCTCGGTTATAATTTGGAAATGGATATTGCTGATAATACCGATGCAATCGGCAGACATATCGACAGTGCATATATATCAATCTCTACTATCCTATAATTGATACACACCTGTCTCGAGGTAGCCAGACACCACTCCACATCAAGTGCCGGCATATCGCTGAAGTGCAAGATACAGTCATTGAAATCATACGATAGTATGGCGGATCGGAATTGCTGCAATATCTGTTAGAATGCGAGAGCTGAGTGAGCGAAAAGTCTGTGGGATATAGTTTTAATCGATATCATTATAGTGCAAAATACTACTGTTCATATCGTACGAATCAGAATTGATGCAACAGCTGCTCAACGATAGGGTCGGAATGAGCGAAGGATATGGCGTATACTTTAAATGAATGCATATTATTCATTGCAGCACAAAATGTTATCTTTGAAATCGCGCGGTTCGAGAGTGCAGCTGTACCGATTGAAAAATACGACAAGAATTTCTATCTACAGATTGAGGCCTTATCTGCAGATGCTGATTCAAGGTGTGCGTACCTTGTAGCCAATGACACTACAGACTCTTAACACTCCCATACAGCAAGTTAGCTTGCAACCGATGAGTCTTTATTGCAGAGATGACTTCCCGTATTATGCTGTAGCTACGCAGAGGGCGCAGGAAGCCATACCACAACTGAATAACACATTACCTGTACAGTTTACACTAGGCTGTGGGAACATGGACGGTCCGAATGGGCAGCTTGAACGAGCACAGGCGTATGTGCATGACTGGTGGCAAGGGACTATTTCTTACTTTGTAGCACATTATACCCAATGTCTCGTGGTTGTCTCGAAGGATGCATTACATCCACGTATCTGTTTACACTATAAATACGGTCCTTTACAGTACTATCCAGACATGGACATCTAACTGATTTTAAAAGTATCCCGAAATGCCGACAAGTCTATTTAAATAAATAGACTAGTGTTTGTAAATCTCGGTAAACTCATAAAATGTAAGTAATACGCAGATTTTAGGGTTTAGGACATGTGCAATAATATAACAAGTATGTTCACGTACCGCTACAGCAAAGCAGAGTGGGAACGACGAGGAGCTGACCAACAGACTGTCCCATATCTGATATATCTTGTCAAATGAGCACACGTGTGTGTACAACGTCAGGAACCAGGGGATAGCATAGAGGTCTGGTACGAATCCTATTTCCAAGACCTGTGGCCAACCAAGACAAAAGATATTAAAAATAGGCATTGGACGCTATTAATTGAGATTTTCCCCCTTGCACGCGTGTATACAGCGCCAAGAACCAGTGGCTCGCGTTAAAATTTGGCCTAAATCCTTTTCTCAACATCTGTGGCAAACCAAGAAAATCGATTTTAGAGATGGGCTATGGATAATGTCATTGTGAAAATGTGCATGCAAGTCAAGGACCAGATAATGATGCATTTATAGCTCCAACACGTACCCTATTTTCAACATTTAAGGTTAGCTAAAATGTTAGCTGACAACGACACTGAATGATAACTAGGTACGTATCTGAATAGGGATAAAATAGTATGTTACATTGCCGTTTCATTCCATACTCTTGAGTGTGCGATTTTGTGCAGTTTTCATGAGGCTCATTTTGAAACGAGATGCACGAGAAATCCAAAGTGTACAAATGTCGATGGTAGCCATGGTAACCATGCGTGTCTGTACTATGGTCTCACTGCGCGGTACAATTTATCCAATCGTATACAATAGTAAAGGCTAAGAACGCCGGTAAGGCACAAACCACAATCCCCCCAAAGTGCACAAATGTCGATGGTAGCCATGGTAACCACGCGTGTCTGTACTATGGTCTCACTGCGCGGTACAATTTATCCAATCGTATACAATAGTAAAGGCTAAGAACGCCGGTAAGGCCCAAACCACAATCACCCCAAAGTGCACAAATGTCGATGGTAGCCATGGTAACCACGCGTGTCTGTACTATGGTCTCACTGCGCGGTACAATTTATCCAATCGTATACAATAGTAAAGGCTAAGAACGCCGGTAAGGCCCAAACCACAATCACCCCAAAGTGTACAAATGTCGATGGTAGCCATGGTAACCATGCGTGTCTGTACTATGGTCTCACTGCGCGGTACAATTTATCTAATCGTATACAATAGTAAAGGCTAAGAACGCCGGTAAGGCCCAAACCACAATCACCCCAAAGTGCACAAATGTCGATGGTAGCCATGGTAACCATGTGTGTCTGTACCATAGTCTCACTGCGGTACAATTTATCCAATTGTATACAATAGTAAAGGCTAAGAACGCCGGTAAGGCCCAAACCACAATCACCCCAAAGTGTACAAATGTCGATGGTAGCCATGGTAACCATGCGTGTCTGTACTATGGTCTCACTGCGCGGTACAATTTATCTAATCGTATACAATAGTAAAGGCTAAGAACGCCGGTAAGGCCCAAACCACAATCACCCCAAAGTGCACAAATGTCGATGGTAGCCATGGTAACCATGTGTGTCTGTACCATAGTCTCACTGCGGTACAATTTATCCAATTGTATACAATAGTAAAGGCTAAGAACGCCGGTAAGGCCCAAACCACAATCATCACAACGAAGCGAGACATGCCCAAAACTATTCGAAAGCATCGATTCCGATGGTTGAATGCAACTTGAAGGTTCTCCTGCAACATCGCACAGGCGAGGGCAAGCGGAGACATATGCTCAAATATTAACATATTCTAGAAACAGGTTGACCTGCATAGCATGTTCCTTCGCGTATGTACACAGAGGAGAGCTCGGGGCCGTAGAACGATGCAAGATCATGTACACCGCCAAAGATCCCTTGCACGACGTTCGAGTGGCCTGCGTGCAGATACTTCTCGACCAATGAATTCGTACAGGCCGATGCCAGTAGCATACACACAACTACTCACATAGACGTATACTCTAGTAAAGTATTGAACTACAACTACAAAACATACCTCTTCGAGTACATACAGGTGAGAAGAGCTCGGGGTCATGGAACATTCGTAAAGGTTTGTTCACCGCAAGCGTTTCCTGTGGTGCTCGGGTTGTCTGACATGAAACAGTGGTGGGCATACTTGTCGACAAACATATCCACATAGGCGGATACCACTAACATATACACAACTGCGCATAAATACGCATATTCTAGTAGCCTATTGAAATACAACTACAAAACATACCCTTTCGCGCACATACATGTGAGGAGAGCTCGGGGACATGGAACGTCCGTAAAGGTGTGTTCACCGCAAACGTTTCCTGTGGTACTCGGGTTGTCTGACATGAAACAGTGGTGGGCATACTTCTCGACAAACATATGCATACAGGCCGACGCCAGTAACATATACACAACTGCGCACACAGACGCATATTCTAGTAACCTACTGAATACAACTACAAAACATACCCTTTCGCGCACATACATGTGAGGAGAGCTCGGGGTCGTGGAACGTCAATAAGTGTGTGTACACCGCCAGGGTTTCCTGCATAACGCTAGAGTTGTCTGGCAAGAAATAGTCGTGCAGATACTTCTCGACAAACGTATTTGCACAGGAGAAGGCAAGGGCCTCGTCATTGAAGTTGAGACGCAACCAAGAGGCGAAGATAGAGTCCATACCTTGCCAGTACACGAGCGTGGGGTTGGCGCTCAGGAAGGCTTTGAGCAGGCGTCTGGATGCAGCAGTACAGTACCGTATACAACAATGGTAATAAAAGCCAAACACGTAAGTACAGTGAGCTTTCGTTATGTGCATAGAGTTAAGTAAGTCGTCGTTGATGTGCCAAAAGAGTATGTGGCCTGGGACGATGACGGCGCTGGTGCTTTGAAAGGCTGGCCAACGCTTCTAGAGTCCAGATCGCAGTATATGACGACAAGCCAAACTTATAAACATGAGAACCAGTATTTTTAGTCTGGACATACAAACATATATGTGTATGTAATACTTATATGGGTACGTGCTGGATCATATCAATGGATAGATCGATTGAGAAACCTTAATGTCGATGGATAGATCAACTGAGAAACTTTCATTGAGAAAAACCATGAAATATCTTCAGGCGCGCACTTCGCTTGTTAATGGCTGCATCTAAATGTCCACGCCAATCCGAGCACCACAACCAGGCCTATATAAATTACATACAAACATCAGAGAAGACAGCTGGCGTACCTGTAAAGCCTGAGTTATAGGTACTTTATTGTTACCTTAAACTGAGACCACACCGGAGTTGATGACCTCTGACCAGCGCATCTTTAGCCAAACCCTAAACCCAGCGCTCAGGCGTTGGATACAACCAGTTTGATCATTGCCTGACAACTGTAGCACTAAAACTGAAACAGTATATATACTACTCAGAAACATACAAGTCACGCGAGTTCATCCGACTAAACCAGACATCGATTACCTCAGTTTTGCATGCCCGTCCGGGGACGAGAGCAAGCGATCGTACTGGTGGCATCGGGGAATGTCCACGTCGATTTGGCGGTCAGCCGAGTGCTTAGAAGTCTTGTTGTAGGTCTCATACACACTTCTGTAAGCGGAGTTGACGCCCATGAGCGCGGCCCATACTTCGGCACGGAGTATCTCAGGTATATCTACACACGCCTGCATAAAACGGGGAGATTTGACTAACAGCATTTAGTCTGTATACGGGATAACTATATATGCCCGTGCATGAGATATGCGTCAAGATCGAGCTCGGACGTGATACGCCAGCACAGGGAAGCACAGGGAGAACTAAAATGCGAGCACACGCGTTTGTCTGGCAATTTTGGAATTAATATCAGAACACAGGAGACGGGTTGTAAAGTCAAACATGCGATTGCTCCTTGCCCGATAAAGTCAGCTTATATAAACTACTTTGTATCAGGCAGGTAGGTCCAAGCGATCGCAGAACATAGTACTAGTACTGCCGA